>LPNX010235824.1:38724-62064 GCA_001517045.1 Pseudotsuga menziesii
TATAGAGGTCGGCCCTAGTAGGGTTTTAGTCATGCCGGGATTAGTATAAATAGAGAGTTGGACTCTCTATTTAACACACATCACATACACACTCAAGTGTAGCGCATAGTTGAGGAAGGAGAAGACACTAGGGCTAGATAAGAAGAAGGTTACTACTGTTGAGAGATCACTTACTGTATTGGGCTTTTCTATTTTGGTGTTGATTCTATCTCTGAGGAAGTCGCGGGATTTTCTCCATTTATGGTTTCCCCGAGGAAAAACACTGTGTTCATTGTCTCTTGTGTTTGCTTGTTGTGCTTGTTATTCTCTCAGTTAAAGATCCTAATAATTCTAGCTTAATGTTGAAAAAATAATAGAAGAGTCTCAATCGAATAGAGTCATCCATCAAGGAGTTTGAAGAACACCATAGATGGAAAGTCATAACACGATTCTTGGGATCATTTCCGTGCTTACCATCAAATTTCGAATGTTCGACGGTAACTTGACCAGAATAGTGGGCCATGAAGGGTTGTGTTGAATGGGGTCATTAATCAACTTGGACAAATTGGGTAAGTCCAAAGTTGCTAGGAAAGGTAACTGACAATTGGGTTCCACATACTGGTAGTATTGATAAGGCATGTAACCACCAGTAGGGTCGTAGGTTGATTGATATACAGGTTGTTGAAACATATGATGAGATGATGTACTTCTCAAAGATTGACCTCCAGGGTTAGGGCCTCCAGAGCCACCAAGACCACTAGGACCATTAGGATTAGGGTCCTTAGGGTCACCAAGACCATTAGGACCATTAGGACCCCCGGGACCACCAGGACCACCAGGAGGAGGACCACCAAAACCACCAGGACCACCAGGAGGAGGACCAATAGAACCACTAGGGCCACCAGGAGGAGGTGTTAGATTTTTAACATTAAGCTAGCATTATATTAAGATCTTTAACTGAGAGAATAACAAGCACAGCAATCAAACATAAGATACAATGAACAATGATCTTTATAATTATTTTTCTAAATGACACACGTGAGTTTTCGAAAATAGATACATCGATTGTTTTTTATATAACTTATGATTTCCATCACCATTTCCCAAGAAAACTATATGGTGCACTAGATGAGAGCAAGCTCTACGATCTTATATATAGAAATCAAGGATTTCATTAATTTTTTCCCCTAAAGTGTTGCACCCGCACATAACGTTTTCATTTCAAGATTTTGTGACTTCAATAATTAATAATAATAAAATAATTCATGAAAATTTCTAAATAAATAGTGTTGCACTAGGCCCATATGTCCTTTATATGTCTGCAATATTTTATCCCAAGTTAACATTATTTACCTCATATATTGCTGCACCCGCACAAACATATATGTTAAGATGTGCTGAAAATTTGAAAACCCAATTTCACAAAAACTAATTTTATAGTCATTTACACACATTTTGTCTGCATAAATGCTATATATTATGAAATCTTATTCAATTACCTATCTTTTGTATTTTTACTTCATCTTCAAATAAGTTAGGGAAGTACCCCCACGGGGGCTTTACTTGTTGACCAATATCCTATCACGTTAGTTCATATTGTGGGTTTTAAAATTATAAAAAATTGAACCAATATATTGCAGGTATTGGGGGGATGAGGGGTTTAACGTGGGGGTGGGTAGGGTGGTTTATAAGGATTGAGGTATAAAAAAGGGTGGGGAGGAGGTTTTAAGTATTGGGAGGGGGTTTCAACAAAAAGAGTTTGGGTCAATATCTCTGGAAATTAAGGGTATTCTTTAATATCCCATGATTGCACGTGCTATGTGAGATGTTCACTAAGTGAAGTCCCCATGAGTACCCCTAATTGTCCCCTAAAGTCAGAGCTTCCAGGTTTTTCCAGTATTATGTGGCATCTAAAGTGTCTTTAAAGGAGTGCATGATTGTGCATCAGCCCTGTAAGTGACAAACATACACATAAGAATTGAACATCGAGTAATAATATGAAACCATTTCTTAAATACGAATTGCATTAAAATTCTATAATGCTATATTAGAAGCTCGTGTGATCAATTAGCACATCATTCAACATATCACACAATGCTAGAACACTATAGAGATCAACTAGTATGAGACAAACAATTTTATCTACAATATATCCTTCACTCATCCCAATATTTAAAACATTTCCCTCTTATCTACTATTTAAATCACACTAAGATAGGCCCATCCCACTATTATGCTCCCTCGTGAAAGTATTTTCTGGTCATAGCAAGAAGGATCAATTACATGGTATGGATAGAAAACTATTGAGTGGTGGTTCAACTATTGTGATTTTCCTAACCAAGATACATTAGGAAATATAGCAAGGTGTGACTCTATAATAGTACAAGTTAGTGTGTATTATAATATCCTATGGAATGATATTAATTATGGTGTCACAATCGTATTAGTATCACTAGTTCATGTCTATAGTAAAATGTCCCATGGTGCATAATCTTAGCATAATCATTATTAATTATAATCATTACACACACACACACATTACCAACATAATATTCACACAACTGTCAACCCTTCTACCTCTTCAAAACATGAAAGTTATCTACTCATTTTTATAAAGGAAGGGAGTTCAACCTAACCTTTGGGCTCACAAGTTTATTGATGAATTGGGATCCATTCCAAAATATTGGCACTTATATAAGAATCCAAAATATAAATAAGGAGTTGGGATACCCTTCAAACCCAATTCTATCAAGACTATTATTTTTTTTAAATCGATGAATTCAAAGCTCCAATGAGATTAATTAAGGATTGCTTTTTTACTGTAAGTTGCAGAATTTGAGTAATCCTCTTATCTATCCTTGTCATCAATAATTATTTGTCTTCAAGATACTTGTGATGAGGATGGGGTCTCCTCTATATTGCAGAAAAGAAAAATAGTATTAATGATTTAGAAAATATAACTCCCTCATCATTCAAAGAATCGATAGGGATTAACACTATGCATTTATAAGAAGGATGATGGATATTCCTACTAATTACATGATAATGCAATTTGATTATTGTAAAAAACATTCTATCTTATCAATGTATATGATAAAAAGGGTATGGGAGAGAATCCTTTCTTAACTCCAATATTGTAATTAATATATTTAACCCAAACATTCATGTTCTTAAACTTTAACCTTATTGGAGTATCTCCCAACTCAGAAGGAACCTTTAGTTCTTCTAATATGTTCCATAGGTTATTTCTAACCATTGTATCAAAAAAATTTCTAAAGTGAACAAAGAAGAAAAGAGATAAAACTTAATACAACTTAAATTAAACTATTACACTTTACAAATGAAACCAATGACATAAATCCATATCCTTAATGTTTTTTTTTAATATGATCTCAAATTGAAATTTCTTTATAACTTGGAGGTTCTCTATAAGTTGAAAAATAAATTCATATTTCACACTTGGAAAATCATTAATTTAGTGTTGAAAACATAAGAACTTATCCTAAACCATACATCTATGTCATGATTAAAATGATATATTGAGAATTAATCCAACTTAATATTATATATTCAAGCATAAATGATTATCCAACCACATAACTAATTACATTTAGTTTTTTACATTTTTTTCTATTTTCATAACTTCTCTTTAAAAACTTATTACAAGAATTGACGAGTTTAACTCTTTTATTTTGAATTCCTTTAATATTTACTAGCTGGGGATGTCATTACATGACATCACATTTGCAATAAATTGATGTGCTGAAATGAAAGCCTCTAGTGTTCTAACATTTTTCTTCCATCTACTTTGGAATCTCGCAGACCCCAAAGACGAGATATGTGATTCACATGCTCCCCAAATAAACAAATAGTGCATCTGCATTACATAGTATAAGCGAAGGGTTGACAATTTATGTGATAAATGAGATGCCTACATTACACAGCTTTTCTTCTTCAATTGTTCTCATACAAACTGCTTATTCAACCAACAAGTTTTTTTTATAACAGGCAAACTATGAAGAAAGGCCGTTCATTAAGTGGAAAACGCTTGGAAACAATTACTTTCAACGTGGAACTGTGCTTCTAAGGCGATTTTAACTTTTCCTTCCAATTTTTGGTATCTCGAAGGATATGTGTAGGCAACAGCTTTGACAAATGTGGTACTAACAACTTGTAGGTTTTCATGATTAACAACTTGTAGGTATTTTTTACTACTGTATGAAGTGAACATATCCATATAATTGCAGCAGCTTGTGTGGCTGGTAATGAAGTTAAACCTAAACTTCAATGGGAAAACATTGTAGCCATGTCTTCCCCACACTTTCTTTGTTCAGAGTCAAGTTTCAGTACATCACAAAGGTGAATTGACATGAGCTTTTAAACATTGGGCCACAATTAAGACGTCAGAAATAGCGTTTGTGTTCTTGGTACATTTATCATTTTCATTAACAAATTCTGCCAAAGTGTTCTTGTTGGAATCCCCTAATTACTCCACAGGTTGGCCGGCCGCCCCAATTCTGAAGAGTCCCAACACCCGCACACTGTCTCACCGTCACAGTCTTACAGACATCAGATTATTAAAATATGAAAAACTGTTTTGATGAAAACGGTTTTGATGCTACAAAATTGAGCCAGCAGAGGGTGTCAACTGTAAATCATAATAGTGAATTCCTTTTTTTATAGGGAAAGGTCAATTAGTACTTAACGACAGACTTAGTTGAAAGACTATAAATAACCACCTTTGTAATAGTCCTTTGTAATAGTGATTCAAACACAGTGAAATAGAGAGATATATGCACAAAGTTGAAACTCAGATTTTACGGTGTATTTTATTTTTATTCTGTTTTTTAGTTCGAAAACTCGAAATTATTTTTTTGATGTTAGTTTGCTGTAGGGGTTGAAGAAGGTTGAAGAAATCAGAGTTTATTTTGTGTTATGAAACCTTAGATTTATTTTTTGATGTTAGTTTGCTTTAGCAGTTGGAGAAATTAGAGTTTATTTTGTGTTAATGTGTTTTATTAATGCATTAGATTATTAGTTTCAATTTATGAACGAAAGTTGTTAAACAGTCAACTGCAACTCAGTTGTTACTGTTCTGTAGGTAGCACAACCAGCTGCAACCCCACCTGTAGAGTACTTTGAGTTGTAACACCCAGCTGTAACAGTCATGTAGGTGTTGACTTGAGTTTTATGAGTACTGTCAACTGTAAGGAGTCAGCTGTTACAGTCATGTAGGTGAAACATTTGTGTTTTAAGTGAAGTTTAAGAGTGGGCGAAACAAAAAGCTGCATTCCCGTGCCTTCCCCATAGTTGTTGCTGTTGAGATTTTGGAGAAGTAAGAAATAGAGTAGGGCAAGCAGCCTAGGGAATTGATGAATGTGAGAGCTTTGAAGCTATCTCTTTCTCCACATTGTTTTTCTCAACCACTTTCTGCAATGTTTTCATTTAGTCATGCTGTCTATCGGCAACGTAAAGACACGCAGCGTAGATAGCACAATGGTTATCTATGTTGTAATGAGCTTCAAATATATAATTCATTTTCATCAAAAACAAAACCATGCGAAGGAATTATTTTCGTAAAATAATTCCTTCGCATGGTTTTGCGAAAATAATTCCTTCGCATGGTTTTGTTTTTGATGAAAATGAATTATATATTTGAAGCTCATTACAACATAGATAACCATTGTGCTATCTACGCTGCGTGTCTTTAAGTTGCCTGTAAACAGCATGACGAAATGAAAACATTGCTGGAAGTGGCAGAGAAAAATAACTTGGACAAAAGAGATATCTTCAAAGCTCTCACATTCATCAATCAGGTTGTTTCGACACTCTATTTCTTCTCCAAAATCTCAATAGCAACAACAGTTGGCAGATGTTAAAGAACCCAAACACTATTTCTGACGCCGTAATTGTTGCCCAACGTTTAAAAGTTCATGTCAATCACCTTTGTGATGTCCCTAAATTTGAGTGTGAACAGAGAAAGTGTCCCAGAGACATGGCCACAAATATGGTTGCCAATTCAAGTTTAGGTTTAACTTCATTACCAGCCACACAAGCTGTTGCAATTATATGGATATGTTCACCTTTTACATGTTGGAAAAAGTAATTACTCGTAGATCCGTACCTGCTCTCAGCGGACTCTGTCAAAGTCTGTATCAGTCAAGATCTTGTCAGTGAGTTTGACAAGAGGGAAGAGTCCACGATTAGGCAATGTAAAGCAATAGAATTTATTTCTGAAGCTAAGTTGTTAGGTAGATAGTTATTACAGTCTTTAATGGTGAGTCAGTCGATTCATGTAGAAGCAATCTTCACGTTGCCTATAAATAGAAGAAGCAAATTGTAAATTAGGTTACACACAATAGAGAGACAGAGGAACTCAAGGTGAGAAAAGAGAAGTCGAAGCTCAAGCTTCTGTGTAAGTGATTCAGTCAAAGAGACGAAACTCTGTAAAAATATCAGTCGGTAAGCCGACAAGTTTGTAATACCTTTCTTATTTCCGCATAGTTATATATATGAAATAGTTTATGATTGAATGCATGTTTATTTGGCGGCACAATATTTCCATATTTACTTGTGTAAATGTCTTTTACATTTACCACTTAAGTGAAAGATCAAAGAACCCATAAATTTCTCATCGCCTGAAAGTTCCAAGTTTTACGGCACATTGGTCGACTCAAGTCTTCCTACATATTTGGACATATGTTTTTATAAGTTATTTGGATTTGTTAAGTCCCTTCTAGACTAAAAAACATACTCTGTAGATTTCGACCAAAGTGAACCGACAAGGTCGGTTGAGTAGCTGAATTGAGAGGTCGAAGAGATCAGCCGACTTAAGAGGTCGAAGAGATCAGCCGACTTGGAAGTCAAAGTCAACCGACTTCGAAGTGACAAGTGGTCGAGGTAAAATCAATTAGAACTGACAAGTAAATCGAATTAAATAAGAAGTCGAGTAGAAAGATCGACCAAAGTTGATAGACTTGTCTAGTTGGGAGATACACAAGTTTCACCCGACAAGAAGAAAAAAAAAGAGGTCGATGTGGAAAAAGTGAAAATTAATTTTAATATTAACCGAGCGGTAAACTCAAGTTTAGTCCGCTTGGTTTTGGCAAACTGGTATTATAGCAAGATTTATATCAGAGCAAGGTGTAGGAAATAAATATTGTCTTAAAAGGTGGAAATTAATTTTTTTAGGAAAGTTAATTAAAAAAATTAAAAATTGCTTCAACTTCTAGTTCATTGAAAACTCCATTTTTTACAGGAAAGAATTATGAATATCGGTCTTTAACAATGAAAGCTTTATTCAGAGGTCAAGATGTCTCGAAGATAGTCCAGCATGGTTATGCAGAACTAGCAGACATGACAGCATATAACAATCTCACATAGGCTGAGAAAGATGTCTTGACGGAACAGAGGAAGAAAGATGGAAAAGCTCTATTTTACATACATCAAGCTATGCATGAGAGCATACTACCAAGAGTAGTAGCAAAAACTAATTCTAAGCAAGCATGGGATACATTGGAGACTGCCTATCAAGGTTTGGATAAAAGGACATCTAGGCTGCAAATTCTGAGAAGAGATTTTGAATCTCTGTCCATGAAAGATTTAGAGAATGTGGACACATTCTACACCAGAGTTGTTGGGTTGATAAACCAACTAAAATCTCATGGAGAAGCAATAGAATACCGAAGGGTTGTTAAAAAAATTCTCAGAAGTCTTCCCCCGAGATTTGAAAATTTAGTTGTGACCTTGGAAGAACACACAGAGATGACGACATTTACCATTGATGAGCTGCAAGCTTCACTCATCAATCATGAACATAGACTCAGCAGAACACAAACATCATTGGAAGGTGCATTCCCAGCATAGTCATCCATAAGCCGTGGTAGAGGCAGGAGGAGAAACAACTTCAGAGGTAGAGGAAGAAGTTCTTCAAGAGGAGGATGAGGCAAAAGTCCTGTAAATGTCGGTGGTAGAGGAGATAATCACAACCTAAGTCAACCAAGTGGCGAGAAGTTTGATAAATCAAAAATCCAATGTCATTACTGTAAGAAATTTGGTCATTATGCATATGAATGCAGGAAGAAACAATATGACCAAGGAAGGCAAAGCCCAAGTCAATCGACCAGCACCGGCACTTCGACAAGTGCAATGTTAATGGCATCGACATCTCCACTCGAATGCAATGTTGTTCAAGAAAGTCCACATGACATATGGTACTTATATTCAGGATGCAGCAACCACATGACTATTAATTTAAATTTGTTTTCCAGTCTAGACAATTCAGTTAAAACTGATGTTACACTTGGAAACAATGTCCAAGTTACTGTTTTAGGAAAAGGCATTGTTGATATTCTAACCAAACAGGGGGAGAGTAAGTATATCCCTCATTCAAGTTGAAGGTCTGAAACATAATTTGTTAAGCATTGGATAGTTGATACAAAAAGGCTACAGAGTCTACATGGAAGATGATCACTGTGTGATTAAAGACAAGCGTCCAAGCGACCAGCTGATAGCAAAAGTGTCAATGACAAGCAACCGCTTGTTTCCATTGAGGATAGTTCCCGACATGAAAGGGAAGACAAATGCAGAAGTTGCATTCAAGGTTGAAAGTGAAGAAACGGTCGAGCTCCTCAACAAGAAAGAAAATTGTAGTGCTAATTTGCAAGCTGCATTTCAGACAGAAATGCAGGATGAATCCTAGTTGTGGCATTTCAGATTTGGACATCTGAATTTTGGTGGGCTGAAGCTACTGCACATAAAGAATATGGTGAAAGGATTACCATTGATCGACAGACCATGGAGGGTTTGTGAAGGCTTCATTTTTGGCAAGCAACACAGAGAGACTTTTCCAGTAGAAAAGTCATATAGAGCACGCACACTACTTGAAATTGTGCACTCTGACATTTGTGGTCCAATGCAAACATCATCCATTGGTGGCTGCAAGTATTTTCTAACTTTTATTGATGACTACTCAAGAAAAACATGGGTATATTTTTTGAAACATAAATCTGATGCATTTAGTTATTTTCAACAGTTCAAGACACTCGTGGAGAACCAGAGTGGACATCACATCAATATATTAAGGACCAACAGAGGAGGTGAATATGTTTCAAATGAATTTCTGAATTTTTGCAAGACCCATGGCATACAAAAACAATTCATTGCACAGTATACACCTCAGCAAAACGGTAATGCCGAAAGAAAGAACAGAACCATCCTGGAGATGGCACGCAACATGTTGGTAGCCAAACATTTGCCAAATGAGTATTGGGGAGAAGCAGTTGCAATTGAGGTTTACATTATGAACTGATTTCCGACAAAGAGTGTGAACAACAAAGTTCCCCAAGAAGCATGGATAGGTATGAATCATAGTGTTTCTCATTTAAAATTTTTTGGTTGTGTTGCATATGCTTATACTCCAGATGAGCTGAGAAGGAAGCTAGACAAGAAGGGACAGAAATGTATTTTTGTCGGTTACTCTGAAGACACAAAAGCATACAAGTTGTATGACCCTGTCGCAATGAAAGTGATAATCAGTCAAGATGTTCAATTTGTCGAAAACGAATAATGGGATGGAACTGTTGACATAAATGTCAAGATTGTGTCGAATGTCGACAATGATGATATGGAAGAGGAAGTGGTTCAAATACCACATCTAAGTCAACCGGTTGCAGCACCATCGACTCCCATGACACCAATTCATGGTTCAACACAAATACCATCGACACAAGTAGAAACTCAAGCTACACCGACAAGTACACCAAGAGGACAGCAGACTCCATCAATCATTTCATCAAGGTTGACATTGACAGAACCGGTGAAGACAAGAAGTCTGCGAGAAATATATGAAGTTGGTACACCTAATTCATTCTCTTTCTTTACATTATTTTCTTCTATATATGATCCACTAACATTTGAAGAATTTGTTGAAGAAGAAGTATGGGCACAAGCCATGGATGAAAAAACAGAATGCATTGAGAAAAACTAGACTTGGAAACTGGTTGATGTACCAACAGACAAAGATGTAATCAGTGTCAAATGGATTTACAAGACAAAGCAAGATGTTAATGGGAATGTACAGAAGCACAAGGCAAGAATGGTAGGAAGAGGGTTCACACAGCAACTCGGCATAGACTTCAATGAAACGTTTGCACCTATTGCAGGAATAGATACAGTCAGAACAGTTTTGGCCATTGCTGCACAAAACAAATGGCATGTTCATCAAATGGATGTCAATTCAACATTCTTAAATGGATATCTAGAAGAGGTAGTATATGTGGAACAGCCACAAGGGTATGAAGTTCCAGGTCAAGAGCATAAAGTGTATAGGCTGAAAAAGGCACTCTATGGTTTGAAGCAAGCTCCTAGAGCTTGGTACAGTCAGATTGATTCCTATCTCACTGAAAATGGATTTCACAGAAATGAAAGTGAGCCGACATTGTACACCAAAGTGAATGAGCAAGGTAAGATGTTAATTGTCTACTTGTATGTATATGATTTAATATTCACTCGTGATTATGGCATAGCATATTTTAAAGCAGTCATGGAAAGTGAATTTGAAATTACTAATCTAGGGCTTATGAAGTTTTTTTTGGGCATTGAAGTTCAGCAGTCTGAAAGTGGTATTTTTATATCACAGACAAGGTATGCAAGTGAAGTTTTAAAAATATTTAACATTTCTAATTGCAAGACAGATCCAACACCAGTAATAACAAGTTTAAAATTGAGTAAGGATGATGAAGGATCGACTGTCGATCCTACCCTATTCAAAAGGCTTGTTGGCATCCTTATGTATTTGATAGCGACAAGACCAGACATCATGTATGGAGTAATTCTGATCTCAAGGTTCATGGAGTCACCAAAAGACTCACATTTGCAAGCAGGTAAAAGAATTCCAAGGTATGTAAGTGGCACAAAAGACCTTGGTATTATGTATTCAACCTCAGAAAATTTTAAACTCATTAACTACACTGACAATGACAATGGATGTAGCATAGATGACAGGAAGAGCACATCTGGGTACACATTTCATTTTGGTACAGGTGTTGTTTCATGGGCTTCAAAGAAACAACCCATAGTAACTTTGTCTTCAATTGAAGCAGAGTATGTTGCGGCAACAAGTGATGCATGTCAAGTTGTCTGGATGAGGAGAGTATTAAAATACTTGTCACAGATCCATCAAGAACCGACAACAATCTTCTGCGACAACAATTCAGCCATAGCATTATCAAAGAATCATGTGTTTCACAAGAGAACCAAGCACATCGACACAAGGTTTCATTTCATAAGAGAGTTGGTGAACAACAAAGAAATTTGTTTGGAATTTTGCAAGTCTGAAGATCAACTTGCATACATCTTTACAAAGCCATTAGCAAATGACACATTCTAGTAGCTGCATAGTTATCTTTGAATGACAAGTTCTCCACAATAAACTCTGTCATAAACAGAGCATGTCTAAGCTCTGAAACATTTTGTAAATTTTGTTTTAAAAACCCCATCTGCTCATAATTAAGGGGGAGTGTTGGAAAAATTAATTACTCGCAGATCCGTACCTGACTCTCAGCCGACTCTGTCAAAATCTGTATCAGTCAAGATCTTGTCGGTCAGTCTGATAAGAGGGAAGAGTCCACGATTAGGCAATGTAAATGAGTCGAATTTATTTCTAAAGCTAAGTTGTTAGATAAATAGTTATTACAGTCTTTAATGGTGAGTGAGTCGATCCATGTAGAAGCAATCTTCAGGTTGCCTATAAATAGAAGAAGCAAATTGTAAATTAGGTTAGACACAATAGAGAGACAGAGGAACTCAAGGTGAGAAAAGAGAAGTCGAAGCTCAAGCTTCTGTGTAAGTGATTCAGTCGAAGAGTCGAAGCTCTAAAAAAGGATCAGTCGATGAGCCGACAAGTCTCGACAGACAAGTTTGTAATACCTTTATTATTTTCGCATAGTTATATATATGAAATAGTTTATGGTTGAATGCTTGTTTATTTGACCGCACAATATTTCCAGATTTACTTGTGTAAATGTCTTTTACATTTACCAGTGAAGTGAAATATCAAAGAACCCATTAATTTCTCACCACTTGAAAGTTCCAAGTTTTAGGACACATTGGTCGACTCATGTCTTCCTACATATTTGGACATATGTTTTTATAAATTATTTGGATTTGTTAATGTGTCAATTTTTACTTCATCTTACTCACAGGTGAAAAGCATTTGTAATTTCTTAAGTCTCTGAGACTAAGAAACATACTCTGTAGATTTCAACCAAAGTGAACCGACAAGGTCGGTTGAGTCAGCGGACTGAGGTCCCCGACTTGAGAGGTCGAAGAGGTCAGCCGACTTGGAGGTCGAAGTCAGGGGACTTTGAAGTGACAAGTGGTCGAGGTAAATCAGTCAATAGAACCACCAAGTAAGTTGAAGTAAATCAGTTGGGTAGAAAGTCCAACCAAAGTTGATAGATTTGTCTAATCTAGAGATAGACAAGTTTCATCCCACAAGAAAAAAAAAAGAAAAAAGAGGTCGGCGTGGAAAAAGTGAAAATTAATTTTAATATTAACTGAGCTGTAAACTCATGTTTAGTGGGCTTGGTTTTGGCTAACATTGCTGTAAACTCAAGTTTAGTCAGCTTGGTTTTGGCTAATATTACAGAAAGTTAAAAAAGAAATGAATGTAAAAGTAATAACTGAACACGCCACTTGCAGACTGTCAATCAAGAAAACCTACAAGTGGGTAATACCACATTTGCCAACGCTGTTGCCTACAAAAAAAAATGGAAGCAAAAATTAAAAGTGCCTTAAAACACAGCTCCAAGTTCCAGGCTGAAAGTAATTGTTTCCAAGCGTTTGCCACTGAGTACAGAAACGCGATGGTTGAATATCCAGATTGTATGAAAAAAGCGAAAAATCTGTATAACGTAGGCATCTCATTTGTCACAGAACTTCTCAATCCTTCGTTTATTCCAGCAGTGATAAAGAAATGTCTAGTCTGTGTAAGAGGGCTGAAAATTATAAACTGTGTCTCCAATGTAGATGGACTTATTTTTTATTTGTTTATGGTCTGTTGCTCATCCCTATGGTCTATTTTATTTTTTTATTTGTATATGTCTTGCGAGTTACTGTAATAAACAAAGTAAAAACAAATTTGATTATGATATATAAGTCTAGAATACGCCAAAGTGAAAATTAGTATTATAGAGATATGATGTTTTTCAAGTCATTTAACTAAGTTTAATTTAATACTAGAAAATATGATAAATATATGTATAGAACAAAATAGTTGCGTATTAAAAGTTATGTTTATTTTTTATTTTTATATAATTTTAAAATTTAATAAAGTTTTAAATTAAAATAAATTAATTTGATAAAAATTTGAAATGATGTTTTATAAAATTTATTTTTAATTTTTATATAAGGTTAAAATTTATTAAAAATTTAAATTAAAATAAAATTAATTTTATAAAAAATTGAAATGATGTTTTATAAATTAACTTTATTATAATCATAAACTGAATTTATGATTATTCATCATATTTTTTATTGTAAATTTAATGGTTTATGAATAAACTGAATTTAATTTATGATGGATTTATTGTAGTAAATAATGAGTTCAAGTCATTCATTTTTTAATATAGAATTAGTAAATAATGAGTTAAAATCATTCTTAATATAGTATTATTTATAAATCTATGATTTCATTTTAAAGTGAGTAAGATTTATAAGAAGTATTAAAATTAGTAAAGAATAATGTAAGTATTTAAATTTATAATGTTTGAAAAGAAATATTTAATATTTTTAAATTATATATTTTTAAATATTAATATATATATTTTTATAATATTTAAATATTTACTAATGTTTTCATAATATATTTCAAATTTTAGATAAAATATTTGATATCTCTATAATTAGTTTATTAATTAGATTAACATTTATATTTATCTTTTCAATTAAATATATTTATAATAATGTTTAGTTCACAAAACCACATACTATCTCAGCAATTAATTTAACTAATTCATCAAAAGGGGTTTTTTCACTTGATCCTCTCTCAGATCCTCTTTCAACCAACATTTGGCACCAAGGTTGGAAGAAGAGTCAGGATTTAGAGCTACCATATAGATGGTCTAGGCAATGGGACGAGTACACCCTAGCTCTGCAATCGTCACACATCCAGATAACTGACAGAGCAGATGAGCTTATATGGGAAAAGGCACAAAATGGGAAATACACCCCAAAGCTCGGATATCAACAACTATGTTTACAACACTTTCAAGAAAACCAGAAATGGTGGCAGAAAGGTATATGGAAGCTCAAATGCCCACTAAAGGCAAAAATATTCACTTGGTGCACTCTTGCAAACAAAATCCCTACCTGGGATCATCTACAAAAAAGACAGATAGCAGGCCCTAGTTGGTGCAGTTTATGCAAAGACAATGAGGAGAACACAAACCATATTTTCCTAAGTTGTATCTTCTCCAAGCAGGTATGGGAGCACTCCAAATCTCTCACCTCCTCCAGTTCAAATTGGGAAGGTAGCACAATGGAAGATGCATGGAAAGAATGGTCATCCTCTCCCCAAACCATTTAGATCAGAGCCCTTCCGCTCATCCACATTTGGGGAATATGGTTAGCCAGAAACAGAGTCATTTTCCTTGAAAAAGCCAGCTCTCCAAAAGACGTAGCAAGGAATGGACTGGATATCCTATCTTATTTCCCCCAAACAAAGAACAGCCCCAATCCAAGAATCATTACCCCAAAACAGTTGGATGAAAACACCCCTTGGGCCTTCTTTGATGGCACTTCTCAAAACTCAAAATGTGGGGGAGGAGCCACCATTTTCCTGAACCCAAATCACCATTTCCAAATCTCAATGGGGCTGGGTTCCGAAACAAACAACTTTGCTAAACTTCTGACCCTGAAGCTTCTCTATGCTTTGCAATTGAAAGAAATTGCAAAAAGCTACAAGTTTTTGGTGATTCTATGGTTGTAATAAATTGGATAAATAAGACTCAGAGATGCAGAAACTCATCACTAGATACTCTTTATGAAGAAGTTAACAGGATTCTTTCAAATTTTGAATCAATCTCGTTCAAACATGTCTACAGGGAGCAGAACATGGAAGCGGATAAACTCTCAAAGGCAGGATTAAACCTACAATGGGGGTCCTAGAAAATTATAGAGATAAAGGAGACAAAGGCCAATTAGTACTACCATAGGCCTTTTATGATTTTGCCTCAATAATCTCTCGCTTTCAAAAATTTTGGATAGTTTTTACTCCATCAAAATGTAGCAGTTTTTCAACAAGACAGAAAGCTTTAAATGGGAGAGAATTGTTGGAAACATCTCCTATTGTTTTCAGTATGCACAAAAGAAGAAAAACAGCTCTTTCCAGTTGTCTACAACCGAAATTTTTTAAGGGAGAACTTTATGACAGTCTCTTTGACTCATCATGGTTTTTCTTAGGCTGTTATGTAAAAAAGAAGCAAATACATCAAAAATGATGCGACACCAAGATGTAACTCTGCAAGAAGCAGGAACAATACATACTTTTGTATGTAGTTTTTTTTATTAATATAATGAGCTTTTTTTCTTAAGGAAAAAAAAATATTTATAATAATGTTTAACAATTTGGAAACAAAGATTTGTTGCTTTATTTGAAGAGAATCTTAGTATTAGAGCTAAGGAGGGTACTTGTAAAATCATAAGGACATGGAGAGAGGGTGCACGTGTTATAAGATAAGATGGATAGATTAGTTAGAGTCCATTCTTTCAATAATGATGGGCCTTTTAGTTTTTTTTTAATGATGCTTCTCAAGTGAATGGTTTAAAAAGTGGGATTGGTGTTTTCTTAAAGTGAAATGAGTCCAACCTTATAGGTGAGCTACTTGCTCTTTGGGGACTATTATTTTTTGTTGGTTTTATTCCCATATATCATCTTTAGGTTTTTGGGGATTCCATAGTAGTTATTGGATGGGATCTTCACATATATAAGGCTTAATTTGTAAAGGGTTTACTAGTCAACTCTAATATACCGTTGTGTAGTTGTTGAATATAGTTTTAGTTCTTTGTTTTTTGTTGAGTCTAGTTTTGTGGATTGTAAGAAGATTTAAGCCATTGAGCATAGATTACACTCATGTCTTTTTGTAACCACTTTTGTCATTAATATAGAATATGTTGTTCGTTATATATTTTGTGCAGTATGGGTATGATTGATCTTATAATGGAAGTTAGCAATTAGATGAATGGATTTTTGTAGCATAATGGATTTTATTTTTGAAAAGTGTAAAAAATTGTCAATATGATGAGTAGTGAGAAAGTGCCCCTCCTCCTTCTGTAGTGCTTATTCAAGTTTTTGTGTAATTTCCTATGTATGTTTCGGGTGATACCTTACCAACTTCGTAGAGTATTTTTTTTGTCATATATGTAGAACCCTGGGTTTGACAAATTGTAGCCAACATTTTTCAATTAGATTCCAAATCAATATTTTTGAATGGTGCAATGGAAAAAGTCTTTGTGGATTAGCCACTAGGGTAAGAAGTTGAAGGAGGTAGAAACAATGGATACATGTTTCAGAATACCCTTTATGGGATAAAAGAAGACCCTAGATATCGGTATAGTAGAATGGACTCATAAAAGTAGCATCCACCCCACACTATACATCACGACAACCATGGCCAAGGAGAGAAGTGATTCAAGTGCATAAGGTAAGTCACTCACCCGCCATAGATCAAAAGGAAAAATTTTAGTTGTATATTTGTATGTTGATGATCTTATTTTTACAAGGATATCTATTTATAGAAGAAATTGATACATCAATACAAATTTATTTTGAAGTGATATATTTGGGGGTTATGAAATATTTTATTGGGATAGACTTATATAATCAGATTTTCATATTCAATAGAAGTATGTAAAACATACTGTTTGAGAGGTTTAGGATGTCAATTGGAAGCCAACTACAACACAAATTTCTACATGTACAAAACTCAACAAGCAATATTTGGTTCAAATGTTGACAAAACAATATTTAAGAGTATAGTTGGCACTATAATGTACCTTGAAGATAAAAAAAACTAGATTTAATATATTATGTCATCTTAACCTCAAGGTTTATGGAGATGATTTCCTTGGTAGATTAGATGTGTGGGAGAGCACTTATCGATCATTTTTTTCTTTTTGGGAGAGGAGCAATTTCATGCAAGCAAAAAAAACATCTCATTATCACTATTTCATCAAATGAAATAGAGTACATCAACATTTACAGGATGCAACAACAATTTTATGTGATAACAAATATTTCATATATTTATCAAAGAATCATGTTTTCCATAATATGTGTAACCATACTAACACCAACTATCATTTCATTTGGGAGTTAGTAAACAATGTTGAAATTAATTTAGAGTCTTTTAAATACGAAGATGAATTTATTGATATGTTTATTAAGCCATGTTAGAAAGTGAATGTTTTGAGTCTCAATAATTAAATTTAAGTATTTAAGTATTTTTCATTTTGTAGCTATTGTAAATTGTGTAAACGCTATAGAAAATTGTGGTGGATATTAAAGGGACTCTTTGTAGGCTAACATAATTCCTCCTACATTATGCATAAAACTATCTTTGCATATAGAAAATTGTGGTTGATATTAAAGGGACTGTTTGTAGGCTAACATAATTCTTCCTACACATAAAACTATCTTTGCAAATGAATTGCTTGTCTGAATACCCCATTTTGGTAGTTGGTAAATTATTTTGTCCACTTGTAATTTGTAAGTCAAACACTTGCTAGAGAAGGCTTTAAAGAATTCTTGTGTACCTCCAATCTTGGGAATTGGTTTAAGGAAACTACCTTTTAAGTGCTTTTAATTTTTTTGTCATGCTTTATTATAATTTCTTGATAGAGAAGGATTTAAAGAATTATTTTTTACCTACTATCTTGGGAGTTGAGTTGAGGAAAATTCCTTTTAATTTTTGTCATGCTTTATCATAAAAAAATTTTATGAAGAATAAAACAAATGTATTGTCTTGTAAAGGTTGTATTATTTTTTGTGTAAATGATTTAAAGTATCAACTAAAAAATGATTCACATGCATTCATATCAATTTGCATTCATGTGTACTAAACCATTATATAAATAAAATTACATCATAACAAGAGGGTCATAAAATAAAAGCTTTGCATCCACCTACCTTTGTATATATTTATATAATGTTCATAAATTTATAAAAATGGTACAAATAAAAAAATAGCCATATACATAGCATGAGAATCTCTAAATATATTGTTGACTAGCCCTATGAATGGACTACTTTGAGACGTAATTGTCAATCCTATATATATTGTTGACTAGTCCTATAAATACTGTGAGACATAATTGTGAGTCCCTCATAATCATTGTAGACCCTAATTGAGGACTCTATAAATATATCGTTGACTAGTCCTATGAATAGTGTGAGACGTAATTGTCAATCCCTCATAGTCATCGTAGACCCTAATTCAGGGATTATATTCTTGCATGACGTCATAAATTATCTTAACGGCCACTACAATTTGATGCATACTCAAAATCAACTCAGCCATATCGTCTAGCAAACCACAATGAACTTATAATTAAGGTTCTCCCATCCATTGCCAAACACCCTCTATCTTAATCGGTCGATATCATGACGCACTCTATCAAGAATTTCCTTGACAATCCTCCCTCCTCATTTGTTATTCCTAGAGGGGGAGGGTCGACTTCCTAGAGGGCAGGTTCGAGGGTCGACTTCCTTCATCTCTTGAACTCAATTTATAACTACAAATGAAATTTTGAATGCTGTTGCTGAAAAATAAGTTACGGCGGAAGGTTTTAACTATTACAGTCCTTATATTGTGTTAAACGAACCGAAACCCAAAAACAATGAAACTGATATGCCTTTAGAAGTTGGTTTATTAAATAAAATAGTCAATCTTCGGTCGAATGGAAGGGATAGGATTAACAAGGAGATTTTCTAGACCATATACAACTCTCAATATTCAAATTTCACCCTAGTGAAACCCAGAGTCAGATTATCTTGAGGTAACATGCATGCATAAATAGGTTGGTTTTTCCATAAATATACATCAACAGAGCAGAACATAAACATGCAAAAAAAACAGAACATACCTATTAAGGAAGGATGCTTTGCCTTCACCCTAATAGATCGACCTAAATGTAGTCTTAGCTACCATCACTATGATTTGGACAGCTGAGTAGGGGAAAGAAAAAATAAAACCCTTTTTCGATGGTCCGAGCTGTAGTGCTTGGTTGGATTTTAAAGGAGCCCAGGAGGTAGCTGAAACGCTTGGGTTCCATGCATGAAGGAAAAGACATGAGTCATTTCTAGAAGCGGAGAGTTCGGAGTCTCTTGGAATTCAGTTTCTCTATTCGAATGAGGGTGAATATTCACACTTTTACACCCCAAAGATAAAATATATATAGAATTTGTGGTTTGAGCTTTTGCGCCTTTGAACGGTTTTGTGTGTTAATGTGAGCAGAACTGCTCACGTTTCCCCATAGGCACCTAAAAATTTATGTTAGAGCCACAACGACTGTTATTTGAGAAAGAGGTCCTTAATCTGTTCCACTCTTCAAGGCTTCTACATTTGAATGACGTATGTTATGTTGTGTAGTGTAGTCTTTTTTGAAGGATTGCTGCTATTATGTGTGATCATGTAACAGTTCTAGCGGTTAGAACCGTTGACTGTATTGGATATTTTTTCGAAACGCGAGGATGAATAGTTGGATTGGATTGAGTTGTATTTTATATAGTTAGAAGCTAAGTCAACCTGAGGTTCGAGGTTTGACGAACCTAAAACAAAATTGAAATTCGTTTAGGTTCACCGAACCTGAAAGACGAACCTAATGTTGAACTTGAAGCTGAACCCGAATCTCATTGAACTCGAACCTGAAGGCAAACCTAATGTCGAACCTAAAATCGAACCTGAACCTAAAAGCAAACCTAAAGCTGAACCCCAACCTGAAGGCAAACCTAAAGGAAAAAAATTTTGAGGTTCAATGTTTTTAATGGAAAAAAATTCAAATTTAAAGAAAAAACACATAATACCAATAAATTAAATGTTGTCTAGCACTTGAAGTGGAAAGCTATCCTATTTGTCAATCTTACATGAAAAAACTCAGCACCGTGCTTTCCTTGTGTCCTAGGAGCGGTACTAAATGCTCTCTATTTATTTATGTTGTCTATGAATTAAATGTTCTCTATTTATTTATGTTGTCTACTAATTAAATGCTCTCTATTTATTTATGTTATTTATAAATATAATGTTGTCTATAAATTAAATGCTCTTGATTTATTTATGATGTCTATATATTAAATGCGCTTTATTTATTTATGTTGTCTATAAATTAAATGCTCTTGTAATTTGAAATATCATACCTGTAGTCTACATAAGAACACACCAAACAAGTAAGAACATAGATTTACCCCTAAGAACAAACTAGTGCTGTGGAAAGCATGTAAATCCGTTGTTAAACCACAAAAACCTACTCTTAGAAGTAAAAATCTGTAAGCAGAAAGGTCATAAACAACAAGTATATATGACGAAATTATGAATAGTGACTATGGGCGATGGGGTGTGGAAAATTAGTTAAGGGGAAGTATATGAAGAAACTTTATATATAACCTCATATGAAAATTCTAACCTGAACCGAACCTAATCCTTGCCGAACCCGAACCCCAACCCCAACCGTGTGACTTATTAAGTTTGTAATAGAGCCTATGGAGGTGTGGCTGTTGTGCATGCGTATTATTGTGTGAAATGTAGGGAGAAGCACAAGGATTTGTGAGCTATTGAAAGACGAGCCCGCAAGTGAGACGAATACAAAGAAGAGGCAAGCAATATTTAGCATGCTGCAGAGTATTTAATGCGGCTGCAATAGGCTTGATGACCGTTGGATCTCAATTTGATCTCAAGTAGCTCAAAATTTAGGGATCTCTGCAGCATACTAAGAATTATTTGCCCAAAGAAGAGGCCAGCTTGTCAAGCCTGCTGCAACCGCATTAAATGCCCTGCAGCCTACTAAGTATTATTTGCGCAGCATACTAAGTATTGTTTTTCCCAAAGAAGAGGCCAGCTTGTGAGAGCCGTTATTTGCAGAGTTTGCCGTATATTTGAGGAGGCCCATGATAGATTTGATTGAAGCATCCTACACTCTGAGAAGATCACTGCAAGAGTGGTTTGTGTTTATTTTATTTTATTTTTTTTACCGTGTGTTGTTTTGAAAGAAATTTAAAGAGGAGAGCCATCGATTTGTGAATCCATGTTGTGTGAGTCATTGAAGGTGTTGCATCCTTTCATAAGCTAACGTAAGCGTTTAAAGAAGGCCACACAAGAAGAAATCACTGCTAAGCTGCTAACGTCGGCGTTTAAAGAAGGAAGTTGCTTCGTAGGCGTTTAGAGAAGGAAGTTGCTTCATAAATCTATGTGGACGAACCAGGCTCCAAATTTGAAGCCTTCAGGGCCCGTCAAGGGCCCTTTTACCCGTCATAGAAGTATGGTTTTTTTTTTAACCTGCCAAATAAATTTAATAACGGAATATGCCCGTCAATCAAGAAATGGTAAAAAGTTTTAAAATTTTCACTAGAAGGGTTGATCCAAGATCAGCCCGTCAATAGTTTTTACGGGCGCTGACTCCTGAGCAGGCTCCAAATTTGAAGCCTTCAGGGCCCGTCAAGGGCCCTTTTACCCGTCATAGAAGTATGGTTTTTTTTTTAACCTGCCAAATAAATTTAATAACGGAATATGCCCGTCAATCAAGAAATGGTAAAAAGTTTTAAAATTTTCACTAGAAGGGCTGATCCAAGATCAGCCCGTCAATAGTTTTTACGGGCGCTAACTCCTGAGTATGGGGCAGCTGGGGCCCGGGGGCCGGGGCTTATGCCATGTAGACACTGGGAGTCGGGACCCCTCACCCGTGGCCCGTGGGCCGTGACACCCGTCAGTGGTCACCTAAAAAATAAAAATACATAATCAAAAATTATTAATACATAATACATTATACTTATTACTGATACATAATACATTATATAATATACAGACTACAGTGAATCGTGATTCGTGAATGTATTTACTATTATGTGATTCGAATTTAAATCAATGTAATGTCACGAGTCCTCACCTGTGTAATCAATAAATTGGAATTTGGTAACTATCATTTCGTATTAACTCCTGAGTCCTCCCCCGAGTGACGAGTCCGCTCACACTCACAGGCTACAGCTTTCAGTATTTTGGTTTTAAATGGAATTATGGATCCCGCAGGCTGCAATGTTCATTTGGCTTTTAGGGTTTTCATTTGCAGTGATCCTGGTGCAGGGGAGTTCCAACTTCCAGCGTTGTGTTTTGGCCCGGCAGCTGGCTGTTCGAAGATCAAGGAGTCAGCCCACTGGCGTCTATGGCCATTGTAGTTCAACTGGTTAGTGTTACTCTGAGCGATTTGTAGCCAAGGATTTGTGAATTGAAATCAATAAGGATTATGATAATTTTTTAGCCATGGAATGAACATGTGAATAGAATTCAATAGGATTGTGATAACTTTTCACTGTTTTGTACTGGTCTTGAAATGGTGGATTTATAAAAACCAATGGTGTATTATAGGCCCAACTGATGGGCGAATGGAAATTGGCCCTAGCTCTTATCCTTATAGGGGACTCGGGACTCCGGGAGGAAGGGGAGACGCCTTTATAGATAGAACCCTAAATTAACATGATGATGGAACTGCTATAAAACTGCTATAAACCCTAAATTCTGTTTTAATCTTTAAAGAATAAAGAATACATATGGATGCATCTATAGGCATATATGCTGTATCTTCTGCCCCTAAATCTATTACTCTGCATTTTCGGGCGTTCAGGATTTCAACAATAATAACAAAAATGTGATTAAACTAATGCCTCGCAAGATTTCGTAGCCGGATCCCACATAGCCGGCAGCAGAAACTCCCTTCCGTTAACTCCATGGGCATTGTAGCTTGCCCCCGTCACTTTATCCACCAGTAGCTCCCCAGGGAATCCAGAATAAGCCCCCTTTCCATATATTCCCGGGCAGGCAGACACAGCCTCTAGAGGTGCAGCTGCATCCCCTTGGAAGTAGCCGGTGTTAAATGGATTAGTAGCTGCTCCTGCTAGAACGGTAGCAATGTTGATGATCATCCCATCGATGCCAATGTCACCATTAGGTGCCACAAGAGGAGATGTCTGGGGTCCATAGATAGGCTGGTGAAACGACCACGCGCACTGTCCAGGGCACTGAGTCGCAGAGTTCCCAACCCAGGCATATGGCAGAAGCTGTTGATTCTTCTCCTCCTTGCCCATCATTCGGCTTCTTG
>LPNX010235856.1:0-26917 GCA_001517045.1 Pseudotsuga menziesii
GGCTTTTTGTGGGATTTTCAGGGAAATATGGTAGGCAAATGGACAAATGAGCCATGTGGTGAGGTAGATGAGGTAGTTAACCATTTTTGGGTGTTAACATTACTGGCTGACTTTGTTTAAAGATGCTCATGCTCATGTTAGAAACTGTGATACTTGTGAAAGGAGAGGTGGAAGACAAGCAAAGGAAGCAAGACCGTTAAAGGAAATTATTATTTCAGAACCATTCGAGCAATGGGGGATTGAAATTATTGGAGAGATCAATCCAAATTATTCATTGTAGCCTAAGAACAACAGACTATTTCACCATATGGGTAGAATCCATTCCATTGCGAAAAGTGAATGAAGATGCAGTTATGGACTTCTTGCAAGACCATATTATGATAAGGTTTGGGGTTCTAATTTCCCTGGTTTTTGATAATTCTTCATATTTTTCATCTATTAAATTGACTGCATTTGCACATGAAAAAACAATTAAGCCACATTATTCTCCTAACTACTATCCGCAAGGTAATGGTCTATCAGAATCTACAAATAAAAAGCTCATTAGGATTTTGAAGAAAACAGTCATAGAAAATCAAAAGAGTTGGCACCTAGATTTGACTAATGCACTCTAGGCTAATAGATTCACGCCAAAGAATTCCTTAGGTGTGTCACCCTATACTACATTCTATGGGAAAGAAGCTATCCTGCCTCCCAATATTCTATTTCCATCCTCTCAACTATCCCAAGCTTCTAGAGGATCTGACAATGAAGTTCTGCAAATCCGAATCAATAATCTGCTAAAGTTAGAGGAGTTTAGATCCAAATCAAGAGAGAGGTTTAAACATCAACAAGAAATGGTGAAGATATGTTTTGATAAGCACAAAGCCGGAAAGAAGGAATTTGAAGTAGGTTGTTGGGACGAATTAATGTCATTTTAATTCCATTGTAGTAATTGCCCAATGATTTAATTTGTCAATCCGAGGTTTGTAGTCTTACGAAGCACATGCAAAGTATATACAGAACTGAAGCGAAATTAAGCTAATCTAACCCCGCTTAAGCTGAAACAAGCAATTGCTAATCTAATTCCAGAAGATGAAACACATGGTTGAAAGTAAATTGCATAAAATAAAGACAACATATGAAGAGCAAAAAGACAACACATGTGAGATCGCATTAACAATAAAGTAATATTAATTTACATCATAAGAATCAATGACAAATCATGAAAGCATCAAATCCAATATTATGAACAAAAGAAAAGAATTTCCTTCTCCATATTACAAAGTCAAGACTAACTTCTACAATCTACTATTCTCTAAGATAGTATAATATCTAAGATATTCTAAGATAATCTAACATTTAAGATTTAAGATTATTGAAATGAAGAGAGAGCACTCTCTTTTATACATGAAAGAAATAACCATCTCATAATGATAGATCCACTATTCACTCAACTACTTTCCTATTATTACAAGATATGATCCCTTCAAATCCCCCATATATCTCTCACAAATCCTCCACATGTCTCTTAACCAAATCTCCATGATATTCTCATTGGAATATTCTTTGCATAACTATCTCCTTGAAATTGTGGAGGAGATATATGTGAAGTCTTTTATTTGAATTAATCCTTCACATATTCCTACACATTACAAATCTCATCCATACTTTGAGATATTAGTGAAAAACATGTTAATTTTCTAATATTTAATCATAAATTCACTTATAATACTAAAAATAAATAAAGTGGAAATAATAAGGTTAAACCCACATATATGTATGGAAATGGTATGATAAAATGTTAATGGGATGATGAAATGTGAGGAATAGCGGAAGATAAAGTGGATGAAAAAATGACATTTATGAGTCCCAACATACTCCCCAACTGAACTTGTTGCATGTCCTCATGCAACCATGTATGGATCTTCTCAAGAACTTTTGGTATATAAACTTTTGACTTTGATTGATAATGTATTTTTAACAATGAATATTTACATGGTGTGAAATACATTAGTAACAACTAGCATTTTCTTATGGCTGGTTCTTGTGTGACAACCATGAATATAAAGAATGTTGGTTCTTGTGTGAACAACATTCATTTCATGATGTGAAATGCATGAGTAACAACTGACATTTTCCTTATGGTTGGTTCTTGTGTGACAACCACGAATGTAAAGAATGTTGGTTCGTGTGTTAACAACATTCATTTTGTCATTAGTTTTCTAGTTGCATAATAATTTAACCATACAATCACTGAAAATGATAAGCTATTAATGTGCATAGAAAGCATCATTGTGCATAAGAAATCCTTTTATTTATCTTTATGAATCATGCCAATATGTATATCAATGTGTATGAAGCAAAGTGCAATAGAGGATTTGTCAGAAAAGAAACGCTCATGAATGGTAAATGAGATAAAAAATGGGTGATGGTGATGAAAATAATGGAATGATAGTAGTGAGTATGTATTGAATATATTTCCCCCTCCCCAACTGATGTGGTTGCATGTCCTCATGCAACCTAGCATGGGATGTGAAAGAAATGGTGAGGGAATTTTCCAAATTATTTATTGCTAGCATGTAAGGAATTGAATGATTAAAGTTTAGAAAACAACATACCCCCACTTACCCAAAAAGTAGATGAATGATGCAATAGGAATGTATCTGATGCCACTGGATCATGGAATGTGTCACTGCTACTACAGTTGTAACTGCTGGATCATGGGCAGTGAAGGAATCAGAACTGCTGTTGCTAAATCATGGAAAATATGTCACAGCTGTAGGATAAAAATGTAACTATAAATGATGCTGCAGCTGTAACTGTTGTAATGTGAAGTGGAGGAATATGAACTACTACTGATAAATAATGGAAAATATGTCATGACTACAGGATAAAAATGTAACTGTAAATGATCCTGCAGCTGTAACTGTTGGAACTGTTGTAATGTGACGTGGAGGAATATGAACTGCTGCTGATAAATAATGGAAAATTTGGAAGGAAAAAAGTGGAACTGTGGTACACTCATAGATCTGAAGTCATGTTTTTGCAACCGCTGATGGAGTCCTGAGAATGAATGTATAGTCTTCACCTGCTACAAAACCCGATGGTACAATTATAGTCATGCGAATAAATGTTTCGAGGTCGAGCATGAAGAGAAATCATTGGATTACTGGCCATTGATGAATCCCATTAACAAATGTGAGAAAACTCACCAGTGATGTCAATGAGTGCCAAGGTACCCAAGTACATCTTGCAAAGTGTGAATAGATGTATTGATGTTGAGCCACTTGCAAGATCTGATGATCAAGGGACATTGATGAATTCCCATGATTGTCAGCAAGAGAACTTTCCATTAAGGCATGCAAGCCTCCAGGTACTCAAAATGAACTCTAGTCTATATCCCAGATGAGGTGCTGAGGTCAATGGGGAAAGACTTATTGAAAGGTGGGCCTTAAGGAATCCCACATAAGTCAACACGAGTTGGTATAAAAAGATTGGTAGGACTATAAGTGAAAAGATATCACAGTCAAGTAGTGGATATGGAAATGCTATGTAGTCATGGAAAGGGAGCTAGATTTTTTCAGAAGGCAAACTGGAAAGGAAAAAGAGGGCAAGATGAACTAAAAAATATAAAGGGATGTATGCAACTCAGAAAGATATGTATGTGTGAAGTCATGACAGATAAAGCGATGGAAATTGGACTTCAAGACATGGATGATGAGGGTGCTCTAAAGGAAAAATATGGATAAACAATCATGTTGCGAGTTTATGGATGGTTTCTGTGTAACATTATGTTATGATGTTTATGAGCAAACATCATGAGTAACAGCTCCTTCAGGATGTCTATCAAAGCATGTTTCTAAAAAATTTTGTGTTTCCTTGAAAAATCACTTCAGCAACAAAATGTGACTATCTCTGAAACTTGGAAAAAAACTTTAGTACAAAATCCTACAGGAAAACTTATTAGTGAATATGTATTGAATATAGTTTTCCCTCCCCAACTGATCTAGTTGCATGTCCTCATGCAACCTAGCATAAAAATTGTCAGAAGTTCGTAAAAGAAAACATATCATGCATAAAGAAGTACATAAGTTGCAAAGAAAATTACATGTTTCTCGTGCTGGTTTCATCTGCGATTATTGTCAAAGTGACTTTAAGAAAAACAATTCAGCATTAATCATAAAAGCAATTTCAGGAAAAATGAAAACGTCTGTTTGCAACTTTATTTTTGTTTTGGTTGTTATTATTTTTTTAACTTTTTGTGATATNAATGTCAAAAACACTCAAAACTGAATTTATCCGATCTGCGTTCCTGGGCATTCAACATTTATAATTTAAAAATTTTAATAGATGTAACAGCTAGCTGCGACAACAAACTGCAACAACCAGCTGCAACACCCAGTTGCGACATCAAGCTGTAATAGCTAACTGCGACAAGCGACTACAACAACCAACTGCAACAACCGGCTGCAACACCCAAGAAACTCTCTGTGTTGTGAGAAAATAGGTTTATTGTGCACTTTTATGGATTTAAAAATATCATGGGACATAGCTTTGCATTGGCCTAGACAACTTTATACCATCAATGTTTAATACCATCTTTTCGAATTTCAATGACCGATGTATAGACCTGTAGAAGCTGTAGAAAGGTCCATTGCAATTGTAACCTTATTAATCGTGCAAGTGCAAAGCCATCATTTTATGAAAGTGAAGTGCATATGATTTTACAAGTCAAAGAGATATCTAGAATGCTTATTACTCAGAAATCAAATAAGATAATTCCCGGTGAATTTTGTCATTTTTGTGCATGTGAGTAATTGCCAGGATCATGGGGATTAGTGAAGAAGAATTTCAACCTGTGCCCACATAACACTGTAAGAAAAAATGAATATGAGATACTATTCCCAATCATGAAGTTCAAAACCACACAAAACCAGGAATTTAGTGAAGGGTCCATTTGCAAAACTTTTTGATTGTTTTTATTTTTAAATTTTATGATTTTTATATTTTTGGTTTTTATTTTCTTTTGCAAGGTTTTATAATAATTATTATTATTATTTTATTTTTTTCTTTCTATAAAACAAAATAAATAATATATATATATATATATATATATTCTTATTTTTATAACACAAAAAAAGGTAAAAAGGCAAAAACACTCAAAATTAAAATTATTCGATATGCTTGGCATTCAACAGAATTTAAAATTTTTAATAGCTGCAACAGCTGGCTACAACACCACATGATTGCGACAGCCAACTGTGACAATGGGATGCAATAGCTGGTTGTGACAACCGGATGAAACAACTAGGTGCAACAACCGGCTGCAACATGCCAGTTGCAACAGCCGTTGTTAAATTAAATACATGCGTACCTTCCCATAAGTATCGATCTGCTGCTCCTTCCCATAGTTTTGAGTTATTAGTATTATTTTTTCCTCATTATAGCAACAGTGATCATATTCTCCTTGACAATGGTATCCGGGCAACTGATAGCTCTCAGCAATGGTTAGAACAATTTCCTGCACGAAAGAAAACTACAGCAAAATCCAAGAGTAATGAATTGCGCATCAATGATATATCTAAATATCAGTAGTTGAGATTGGAAGATGAAAATGAAGCATTGTTACAACCCATGAATTCTGATCAATTTTATCTTTTACAATTTCCATCTTATTGTTTATTACAGGTTGTGGAGAATTGCACACATTGTATATATTTTGATTTTGATTGCTAATGGATTTGGCTGAGGCATTTTGTTCTTATTTTATTGATGCGACAGAGTTAAATTTCTACAAGATGAAGTCACAAAGGATAATTCAGGATAGGCGTGGATGTGACTCAAACTGATGAGAATTTTAAGGCGTAACAATTTTTGAGCCACTGTTTCAGCCACAATGTTACAACTTATGTGTTTCAGCTATAGCTGGTATAGCTGATGTTTTAGCTTGGAGTTTACTGTTTCAACTGCTTCGAACCGGCCGCAATAGTAAATCTTGAAAATACCCCTCGAAGAACCAGTTGTATATCGTAAACCATGGCTTTGTTTGGCAATTTCCTTGCGAGTCAAGTAAATGATGCTGCCCGCAAATAGAGACGTGAATCAAGGTGTCTTATATGGCATGCATTTTTTTGGGGTTAAGGCTGTAACATCCATTTGCAGGCCATTTGTTGTAGATTTATTCAATTCCTTTTAATTTTAGATGGAGCTGCAATACTCACCTAACTACCTAGGCCTCGGAAAGCAATGATCAATTTATTTGTTGCGTGTCTTTCTCTGTCATCTACAACTAACAACGAGATGAACGCGTCACCAATTGGTCAAGATGCTTTCCAAGCTAGCCGATAGAGCTAATTGTTTTGCAGATTTAATTCAAACTGCGATGGATAAAGGCAAGAACATGTCAGCCACTAGAACTAGAAAAGAGAAGATGCATTGCTCCATGTAGCGACTATTTCAGCGGGAAAAAGTTACTATATTAATTGTCTATTGTTTTGTAGGTTTAAACTAACAATGAACCAAACTATCATAGAGGTGAAGTGGCTGAAACAGTCAAATGTAATCTTGTGCATGCAAACCAAAACTAAATCAGGCTAAAAGTTAAAAAAAATGAGAATATCGCATGTGTGATATTGTTTCAAGTGTGTTTCAGCTTGGATAAATGCAGCTCTGTCTTGCATAGCACGTTCTAGGCGAGATAATCTGGTAATGCAGACCATATGTACTTTATGTTTTTCAGGAAATCCAATAAAAGAATTTTGAAAATTCTTCTTGTAAACTTATTGAACTACAGGATGAAGGATGAAGGCCAATAGATGACTACGACTCCAACCGAGGAGAAGCTTACAGGCATGATACTGCTTCAGCTAGGAGTTGCAGCTGCTTTTCAGCAATATAAATTTAGAGATTCTTCAGTTAAAAATGAATTTGACACATGAATTTGCAGGCTAGTTCTATTTTACAAATTAAAAGTTTTAGCAAATGGATAAAATGAATTACAAATTAAAAATGAGATCAATTAACCATGTTGCAAAACATTAATTATTCGTTCCTGAAAAATTTAGAAAACATCCTAAAAAATTTAGAAAACATTCCTGATTGATTTATTTGTGTTTCAACTGAAAAAGTGTGTTTCACCTTATGTGTTTTGGCTACAGCTATCACAACTATTGTTGCAGCTAGAGCTGTTACATTTGTTGTTTCATCTTGGAGTTACTATCTCAGCGGTTGTTTTAGTTGTGCGCAATTTTAAAAAAATTATTTTAATTATTTTATATTTCCACAAAAATAAAAGAACTTAAAAAATTTATTTTGCAGATTTATTAAAAGAAAAAAATAAAATAGTGAGCAAATGGAACAAATTGCAGACGGAAAATAGATTAGGCAATTTTTTTTTATCCGTCAACAATAAGAATTCTTTCTGAAACCAATTTATTCATTCTACTTTCTGATCCTTGTGATTGCACGAAGCACGGAGGAGAGAATACCTATTCTAATTGAAAGAAAAAACTGAAAATACAATCCTACCTACTCTATGCTAATTGGAATTTAGAAAACAGTTATGTGTAGTTAAATATCCAGTGTAGCCATTCACGTAACAACAATAAGAATATGTTCAGTGTTAATTTTGCAAATAGAAGATGAGGATAAACCAAAATGTGTGGAATTAATTGTTGTAACTATGAATTAACTAGAAAAAAGGAAAAACTAATTTTTTCTAACCTCATAATCGCTTGAAACCATTGTTTGATAGGGCTTTCGTAGGCATAGTTTTCACTCCTGAGATCATGCTGCAACTCTGTTATACACCTGAGTGGCACCTCTTCGTCCAAGTGCTGATATCCCTCATGTTGGCACAAAAAAGGACACTTATGGATTGAGGTTGCCCATATTCACTATACCTTGGCTTATGATGAAGTACATTACTTATATACCTAGCTGATTACTTTTCCATTTTACCTATGTTGAGTTGTATTCGCGACTCCTTATATTGGCAACTCGCGCATCATTCGTGAGTCTCCTATGCAGCAAGTCGTGAATTCTTTTATGTGTGGGTTTCTCTTCGATATAGTCGTGAATCATTCGCAGGTTTCTCTACTACAGACCCGCGAATGGTTCCCTCAACATTAAAACATAAAACCACGTGCTAATGGAAGATTAGTTTGCTCATTTAACTTAATCTTCTTAACTGCCACAACCTCCCTAACCTTCGAGAACTGCCTCATTTCATCCATATAAATAGAGGCCTTGGGGAGGGTGTTAGAGAGTCATACTTGGAGAGCAAAGTTATGCTGGTGGATTGTCTACAGAAATCTTTGGAGCAGAGAAACTCAGAGTCCTTTGGTGACAGAGGAGTCCTTGTTCAAACATTGGGTTGTAACCTAAACTCTTTCTATTATTGTTAATAAAGATATTACTTCTTCCATATGTGTTTCATATCTTGTGGATTGGTAAATTTTTACACTTCAATACGATATATGATTTGCCTAACCTGCATCTATATATATGAACCATCTTGTATCTGGAAAAGTGTTTATTAACAGGTAAAGGAGGAACTATCCTGGAGACTTTGGAAGTGGATCAGAGAGGGAGAAGATAGCAAGGCTCAACCTTCGTTTTATACAAGTAAGTCCTTCTACTTTCCTATTTCCTATTTTGTGCTTTTAGAGTCAAACTGTCTGCAAGTAATGAGTATGTTGGTAACCCCCCAGACCTAGGTTATTAGGTGAATTATCCTGTACAACAGAACTGGAGACTCCGCTGGGGAAGCCTAGTCTACTTTAGATCTTTTTCTGTCTTCCTAACCAGTGTTTGCTTGAAGTCTGCTTGTGATTTTTATCCTGCTTCTTAATTTCTTCAGCATTTGAAAGTCTTGGGTCTTTTTTTCTCTGTTTTTGAAAAAAAGTTATACCCATTCGCGGGTTGCCCTTCTGGACAGTCGTGAATTTTGAGTTGCACTCGTGGGTTGTTCTATTGAACAGTCGTGAATCATTCGCGACTTGCATTGCTACACAGTCGCGAGTACTCCTGGAAACTGGGATTTTTGGTGTGAAAGTTGCTTATTCTTTTCCTGTTATAAGTCCTATTTTCTGAGAAGATTTTCTTTAAGAGTGTTGTAAAGTTGTTTTGAATGTCTTAGGTGATCACATCTTGAGTACTTTTGAAAGCCATTGAGTTCTTTCTTACTTGTTCTATTTACTGTTTGCATCTTGAAGTTTCCTGGCCTGTTTGGGTTGTTGGTAAGAGTACCTGAGTCTAGATCAGTGATCAGGGTATTAGACTCTGTCTTTCCAGTCTGCTTTCTATAAGTTATTGGTGTACACTTGCCTATTTAAAGTCTTCTTTGATTTTGAGTCAATGCTTGCACCCAAGCTAGGGTCCTAGCCTGCTTCTCTTGCTGGTCTCTTGGTCCTGTGTGCCTGTTTACTTCAGTTTGTAGTTTTTATACAGTTCATAAGTGTCAAGTTTACTCAAGTAGTGCATTGTAGATGCATAGTACTTTTTTGAGCATTTTTTAAAGTGAAAAACAAAACATAGTTAATCTTTTGCATTGTAATTTTTGCATAAAGTAGTGTTTGTTTCAGTTTAAAAAATATTATCTCAGAAAAATACAAAAACATAGGCTAGTTTTCTCTTATTAAGTGTTGTTAATTCATCAATATATATTTGAAAAAATGAAAAGAAGTTTATTTTATAGTGATAGTTTGCTTTAAATGCACTTTTACTTTCATTTATTTTCTGCTGAGTCAAAACACCCTACAGGCCATCACTACCACTTCCTTTGAGTAAAGAACAGCCCTTAAAATTAATGCATAAAATTAAAATTTATTAGTAAGCTTTTATTTTTAGGGCCTTTCACCTACTAGCTTAGGCTAGATTTGTGGGCTAGGGAGTGTAAACTTCCCACAAATTATAAACTCAGATGTAGTGGGCTATTCATTAGGTAAATCCTTGGTTCTACCGCTGTATTTGGGAAGCTCCTCTCAAACGGGAGTTAAGCACTAGGCCGCGTGGAGGCTTGGACAGAGGGGATAACCCCCCGAATCCTTGTCAAAACGTAACCCAGGACTTTTACGCATCTGGGGATTCTATCCTAGACAGAGTTTCGGGCTCAGCTACCCTGCCCATGCGTACGAGTTCGGCTTGCGACTGTCCCCTCAGACAGTAGGTATTGTCAAGGTAGCCTTAGTCTCTTGTCTTTTAGGGCTCATACCCAGGTAAACCAGAAGGTTATTTCTGGTTCACCTTGAACGGACTTGGAAGGTAACCCTTGTGGAAAGTGTAGGAGGGCGGTTGGGTGATTCCTCTGCTTGTGCCTAAGAACCCCTCAAGGACGCCAAGTAACTGTTCATCAGCTTTCTTCGGGAAAGCATATCTTTATAGCCTGTTTTGATTGCTTGAGACTTAGGATTTTTTTAGTGGATGCTCTGTGGATCTGCTTGTGTTTAGTTGGCCTTAGGGTGTGATTTTTTAAAGTCTTAATTATGGAGGACCAACTTGTTAGAAGGTCAAGAAGGTTGAGAAACATTCCTCCTCTCACACCACTGGAACCTCCACCTTTACCCCAAAGGCGGAGATTAAGCACAGGTGGTTCTTTTGAACCAGTAGGAGTAAGTCAGGTTCTTGGTGAACCGGAATTAATAGCTAACCGCTTTGACTTTGACACAGTCGAGGTAGAAGAATTGCAAGCTAACGAGTTTGCAAGAAATTATAATACCCCCTTGACTGATTTGAACGATCCAGTGATCGTGTAGGTTAGGCCTTTTAGTTCACCAGTGTTAGGTGTACCTGTAGGTCGAGCTATGTCTTCTGAGGGAGAAAGTTCATTTGTTTTCACCTCAACCCTTCCGGTTGAAGGGGTACTACCTCCCCCGGTTAGTACCCCTAGATCTAGTTTACCTTCCACACCCTTAACTCCAGCAAGCCGGGTGGTCCAACCACCGGTTTACTCGAACATTGGAAGTATGTCTGGTGATATGGCTACTGGGATTCCTAGTATGCCTACAATTCCTTCTTCCTTCCCTTACACTACCCACAGTGGTCCGGTGGGATCCTCGGCCTTTGTTCAAGGATTCCCTTGGAATGGGGGGCACATACCCCCGTCCAGTCCATACGTAGGTCCACCTCCTTCATATGTAGGAGTGCAGTTTGGTAGCAACACCTCTTACAGGCAAAGCTACCAAACCCCTATTTCGGTCCCATACACGAGCTCTCCCTTCTCTTTGTTTAGTGGAGGGATACCTGCTCCAGTCTTTCAGACCCCAACTTCTATGGGGACGGCCCGAACCACTTACACTGCACCTCCCACCCAAAACCCAGTGGCTTACGGATGGAACCCGTTCCAAAGAAACCTACCCACTTCACAACCGGTGTCTGGGGGAAACCCCACCTTTACCTATGGGCATTCAGGGGCTGGACCCTCGAATACCCAAGCTGGCACTTCTAGTACACCGATTAGGCCCAAGCTTCCTTTTCTGGCAACTTTGAACTTGCCAGACTTATCAAAATTGATGAACGATCCGGTGAGGCATGACCCCTCATGGCCACTTGTTCCCACCAAACTGCCCTCGGACATCCCTAAGTTTGAAGGTAAGGCTGGTGAAGATCCCGGGGCACATGCCACCACCTTTCACTTATGGTGTTCTTCCAACTCATTGAATGAAGATTCAGTGAGACTGAGGCTGTTCCAGAGGACCTTGACGGGTACTGTAGAAAAATGGTACATTGAGCTGCCTTCTACTGCTTTTAGTAGCTTCTGGGACTTGGCTACCACTTTCCTTAGCCACTTTCAGCTTCCAGTCCATTATGACTTCGGAACGGACTTGTTGTCCACCTTTAGACAAAACAAGGAAACCCACATCTTGGATCATATCCAAGAGTGGAGGAGGAGAAAGAGCCTCATTAAAGATACCATCCCTCCTGAGTTTCTATTAGAATGGTTCCTTAAATATTTATTGCCCTATATATCTAAGGATGTGTCTACATCAGGAGTGACTAGTGAGGAAGAAGCCATACTCAGGGCCCAGCAGTTGGACTTGATTTATTCACAGTCTGGGATTTTATATGAAATCATCCCTGAGGCACCTAGGCCTTCTCATGAGGCTGAGAAACCCAAGCCTGGACCCCATGCCGATGGTGTGGTTGGGTCTGTAAACTCTCCCACTATAGAGTCTTTGACAAAACAACTTCACCAATTGTCTGTCAAACAGTCTACGATGGAGGCAGCAAAGGCTGCCCCCTCCTCCCAAAGTGCAAATGTTTTTGCACAAACCTCTTCGAAGGGCAATCAACAGCCCAGCAGGAAGAAGAAGAAAGCAAAAAAGAGAGAGGGAAACCAAAATCAAAACAAGCCAAAGCCCGTGAACACTGCTGATGGGGGAAAAAAGGAAAAGAAGAAAGTCAAGTTCCCTTGTAAGTTGTGCCAAGGGGACCATCTTACTCATATTTGTCCCCTCATGGAACAAGCTCAGAAGCTGTTACAAACGCAACCGCCGGCTGTCCTGAAGGATCCATTTCCCCAAGGGCAGAATTCTGCTTCAGCTTCTACCGTAGCAGGGGGCAGTCAAACTGCTCCTGACCCTAATTATATCAACATGGTTAGATCCTCAACTTTGTTACAAACTAGGAACAAGAACTATGAGAAAGAGACCGATGAGAAGGGTAAAGCTGTAGTTGAATCTTCCAACCCTCTCACTATGGAGAAACCTACGGAAATAATGCCAAAGATACCCAAAGGTGTCTTTAAGAAGACTTTGCATAACCCAAATACCCGAGCCGCTTCTAACTACTCTGTGGTTGAAGACTTGGCCCAGACTCCTTGTGCAATGTCAGCTTTGGAGGTGCTACAGAGTTGTCCCGCTCAGCGGAATGCCCTCTTAGCAGCTCTAGGTAGCATGGACTCTTCGAGTCTCTTAGCGAAATTTAATCTCTCTGAGGTCAAAATTCGCCTCCCTTATCATGTAGCTTTATCGATAGATGTTGTCCATGGTGGTAAGACCATTGGACGAGCAGTTTTTGATGAGGGAGCCTCTACTTGTGTCATGTCCCTGGCCTGTTGGAAAGCTCTCGGATCCCCAGAGCTGGTCCCATCAACCACTTTACTTACTTCTTTTGATGGAAGGTCTTTCCGTCCACATGGTATCCTACCAGCTTTCGAGATTAAGTTGGCTGGCAAAGCAGTATCTGTTGAAGTCGAAGTGATTGATGCTCCATTGGACTACAATTTTCTTCTGGGTAGGAATTGGACTTATGCAATGTCTGCTGTTGCATCTGTTGTCTTTCGTGTCGTGGTTTTTCCACATGAGGGCAAGCTGGTCACTGTTGACCAACTTGATTTTACTCGTAAAGGCCGCTTAGAGTCTAAAGATTCCAGTGTGCCATTGGTTGATCAGGCCAAACCTGCTGCACAGAGCTTGGGGGCTGGACTGTACGCATCATTGATGGGCACATTCGATATTCCAGCTCCAGTCCTTTATATCGGTTCTACTACTGTAGGGAAGTCCATTGATTCGGTGGTCGATAGGACTGATCCTTGGGTCCTCCCAAGCCCTCAGGAACCAGAAGTGCCCTTCTCTGCAGTGGAAGTGGCGTATCAAGCTATTACCCAAGCCACTGTAGATCCCATTCCAGATCCTCTTACAGTCTCGGATGATCTGGAAGAAGTTTATATGCCTGTATGGGCAGAAAACTCTTTACATTCCATAGATTTCTTAGACACTGTTTTACCTTCAGATGAAGCTATTCTGGAAGCTATGTGTTCACGTGATAAGATATGTGAGGATCTTCATCACCGATATTATTTCCTTCCAGAGCTAAGCAAGATAGAAAACCAAGAGTTCCATGTGAGACTGTTGGATGATGTTGATACACCCGTCAATCCTTTACCTAGGGAAGGAGTGTTTGCCGAGGGGAATATGGCAAACATTTTCACTACTATACCGATCAACATCTCCATAAAACCAGATCTCATGGAGAATATCTATATAGGTGCAAGATGCTCTCCGGAGGAGATTTCCATTTATACTGCCATTTTCAATGAATTCCGCGATATCTTTGCCTGGTCATATGAGGAGATGCCAGGCATTGATCCATCCATTGTTCAACATGAGATCCGAACCTATCCTGATGCTAAGCCGGTTTGGCAAAAATTACACCCCGTGAACCCGCGTAAAGCGGCGGCTGTGAAGGCAGAGGTAGAAAAGCTGTTGAAAGCAAGTTTTATATATCCCGTTGCTTTGACTGAGTGGGTGTCCAACCCAGTCCCCGTTGATAAAAATAAAGGGACTATTCGTGTTTGTACGGACTTTCGTGACCTTAACAAAGCATGTCCCAAGGACAACTACCCTACACCGTTTATTGATCAAATCATAGATGCATGTGCGGGTAGTGAGGTATTCTCGTTTATGGATGGTTTCTCCGGCTACAATCAAATCCAAATCAAACTGGAAGACCAGCATAAAACTGCTTTTATGTGCCCTTGGGGTACATTCTCTTATAGAAAAATGCCCTTTGGATTGAAAAATGCAGGGGCCATTAGAGAGAATTTGAGGTCAAAAATGGGCCTTCTAAGAGATGTACTACAAAAATATAAGATATATTAAAATATTATGAGTTAGGGGTTTTATGGGGTACATATATATGACAACTCACCTCCTACACTACATTTTATGCACAATATAAATAACCATGGTTGAGTTCCTTTTCTAAATTGACTATAATTAAAATTAATAAAATAACTCTACAATGATGTGACTAAGATTCATTGTAAATTCCAAAAAAATTATTATCCTTTAGCATTTATTTGTCTTGAACTTGTAAATAAAATTAAAAACAAATGAATTTAATTTATATGCATAACTAACACATTTTTTTCATATAAATATCATTCATGAATTTAATTTATTTTAAAAGTACAAGATTATATATATATATATATTAGTTTGACATTATGATATTAAATACAATTGAGTGAATATATAATTTAAAATTAGAAAAACATGAAAATGACAATATATTATTTTATAAAAAAATTTGAAAAGACATTTTTATGAATTATGAGTATTTTACTTGAAAATGACAATAATATTATTTTATGAGAAAGTGAATTGTGAGTACTTTACTTGAAAATAACAATAATATTATTTTATGAGAAAGTGTGAAATGACTTTTATTATGAGTACTTCACTTTATGACTTAAAAGTACTTGTACCACTACCTTGGTTAACTATGGGTTTTCATCCACCATAGAAAATGTGACAAATAAGCATTCTTAACTCATGCAATGCCACCTCAACCATGGGGGATGATGTCATCTACTAGAATGTAATTGGTTGATTTTGATAGTACATTTTGGTCCTTTTGAGGCCCATTTTTGACCTCAAATTCTCTCTAATGAACCTTTCAACGAGCCATGAACTTCGCTTTTCACGATATAAAAGCCATTGTCGAGCCCTACCTTGATGATTTGCCTGCTCATTCTCGCAAGAGGATCCAGCATCCAGATCATTTACGGCTGATTTTTGAGAGATGCAGATACTATAAAATTCGCTTGAATCCCCACAAGTGTGTTTTCTGTGTCAAATCAGGTAGATTGCTTGGATTCATTGTCTCTAGTAGGGGCATACAGGTGGATCCGTTAAAAGTCAAGGCCATTGTAAATCTGCCTCCTCCTCGTTCACTTAGGCAACTTCAGAGTATATAAGGAAAGTCTAACTTCCTTCGACGTTTTATCATTAATTATGCCAAGATCACAAAAGGTTTCATGCGCCTGCTTAAACAGGACACCCCATTTGTATGGGATGAAACTGCACAACTCGCGTTCGAGGCATTAAAGAAAGCCTTGTTGTCGGCTCCTTTATTACGCCCGCCAGATTACTCTAGGGATTTTTTATTATATCTGGCCGCGTCGGAGTCTACCATTGGGGTAGTGCTAGTTCAGGAGGATGACAAGCTCGTTGAGCATGTTGTCTATTATCTTAGCCGCGCTCTGGTTGGGCCTGAGCTTATGTACTCCCACGTGGAGAAGTTATCCTTAGCGGATGTTTATGTTGTACAGAGGTTACGGCACTACATCTTACTGAGGACCACTACTGTAGTGGCGGATGTAAACCCTTTCCAATATGTTTTATCCCGACGCATTGTTGGGGGAAAATTCAATAAGTGGATAGTCATTCTCCAAGAGTTTGACTTGGTTTTCCAATCCGCTAAATCCAAAAAGTCCTTAGTTTTTGCGGAGCTTATAGCAGAATTCCCTACGGAAGAAGATGTAGTGATTCAAGATGACTCATTCCCAGATGAGCACATATTCCTTATATCAACCTCTGATCCTTGGTACGGAGATATTCTTATATATCTCCAGACTTTGAAGTATCCTACTGCTTACTCTCGGGAAGACCGACGCAAGCTACGTCTTCATGCTAAAAACTACCTCATAATAGGAGATACTTTATATCGAAGAGGGGTAGATTCTGTCTTGTGTCGCTGCCTTACTCATGAGGAAGCGGAGATTGTCCTAAATAATTCCCATAGTGGAGCGTGTGGGGGTCATTTATCTGGGTTAGCAATGGCCCAGAAGATATTACGTGCTGGGTATTTCTGGCCCACCATCTTTAAAGATTGTGTGGAAGCTATGAAACGCTGTCATCCATGTCAGATTTACACCAGAAAAATGCGGTCGTATCCTGCTCCCTTGTTTCCCGTTGTCTTGGTAGGCCCCTTCATGAAGTGGGGGATCGATTATATGACATGCAACCCAGCCTCGGCTGGGGGGCACAAATACATCATTGTCGCTATCGACTATTTCACAAAATGGGCAGAGGCAATGCCTACTTTTAAAGACAATGGGGAAACGGTAACTTACTTCATGTTTAATCAGATTATTGCTAGGTTTGGTATTCCCAAAGTGATTGTCACTGACCATGGTAGTCATTTCCAAAATCACATGATGACAGAGCTGACCACCATGCTCGGATTTCAACAAGAACATTCTTCTCCTTATTATCCGCAAGCAAATGGTCAGGTTGAGGCTGTAAACAAAACTTTAAAAACTATACTTAAACGTACTATTGATACAGCCCGTTCAAATTGGCACATCATGTTATATCCTGCTCTTTGGGCTTACCGAACCAATGTAAAAACTGCTACGGGATTTTCCCCCTTCCAACTCGTTCACGGGGTGGAAGCTATTACGCCGATTGAATGCGAAATCCCATCCTTGCAGATAGTTATTCATGTGCTACCTGACACAACTGAGCTTGAAGAACGGTTGCTCCATTTAGAACACCTTGATGAGCAACGTAGAGATGCGTTGACTGCAAATCAAGCTCATAAGAATAGGGTTAAATCTCAATATGATAAAATGGTCAAACCTCGGGTTTTCTCTGAGGGGGAACTTGTCTTGCTCTGGGACCAAGATAAGGAGCCTCTGGGGGTGGAAAAATTCAAGGCGATGTGGTTGGGACCCTATGTTGTGTCTAAAGTTTTGAGTAAATGCGCATATGAATTAGTGGATTATGATGGGAATAAGCTACCTAAGCCTAGAAATGGGCTCTACCTGAAGAAGTACTATGCCTAGGCTTAGCACTTTTTCTTGTATATTAATGTATGTATTTTTATGTACATTAGGTTGTCAGTTTCGTTTTTTATACTATCTGCTGGTTGTTGCAGATGTCTTCCGAGATGTATGTAGCTTTTGCTGATGGCGTCAGCCGTCACACTTGTAACCTGGCTTCGGCAGCATGGGTTATTTACTCCCCTTCAGGACAGCTTGTTGCCGCGGGTGGCGCTTGTCTAGGTCCTGCTTCCAATAATGTTGCTGAGTATAGGGCTGTAATTGAGCTCCTATGGGATTCCTTGTCACGAGGCATCACCCAGCTTGAAGTCCATTTGGATTCTCAGTTGGTTGTTTCCCAGCTCAATCGAGCTTACTAGGTGCGTAATCCTACATTGTTACGTTAGTTCATGCAAATACATTTACTGGAAATACATTTTGAAGTTATTACTTTTAATCACATTCCACGAAACCAAAATTCATTAACTGATGCATATGCTAACTATATCTTGGATTGGCATCTCACACACATTCCATAAAATATACAACAACTACATAAGAAACATTTGTAAATACACTGACAACCAAACACAAATATATATATATGTAAATATCTGTTCATACATAGGATAGGTCAAGTCTGATCTGTAGATCCCAAAATGTACAAAATATACAAAAGTGGATCATCATCCATCAAAATGCCTAAAGCTAAGCCTGCCCGCCATGGCTGTTGGGACCTCCTTGGTCCCCGTGATCTCTGTGCCCCCTGGCTTCCTCAGCCTCCTCGGCTTCGGCAGCCTCCACTGCATCTCTATATACACATACTGCTCTGGCTACCCGTCTGAAAAGACGTAGCCAGGTCGGTGGAACTCCAACTACGGACTCCTGCATAGCTACAGGGAGATGCTCTATCCGTATCGTAGGTACTTGCTCGGTCAGCCTACCTAGCTTCGCCTCGAGTACCGTGAACAATCCTGGGTCTCCCCCTGCAACAGGACGTACGAAGGTACGTGGGTGCCCTACTGGGCGGACTGGTCCAATATCTGCATTTTGACACTTGAGTAGGGTTAGACTTGTGCATATGTATATATCCTATCATTAGAAAATCCATAAAAATTTGATAATGATAAAAAATAAAAAATGACTTACCCATCTCTCCCCGTGCTCCTCCTGGAGGGAGGACTAGGTCAAGATCACCTCGGAAATCTAATCCAGCATATGGAAACTGCTCTAATGCTGGCACCTGCCATTCCCACCATGTATAAAAATCGTCATCGTACATGCTATGTACCACATCTCCCCCTCCTTGTCGAAGGAAGATATCCCCCCACCTGCTCAGCCTCGGCTGACGGGGATGCTGGACCTGTAATGGCACCGCAGGGCTCATAGCTGGCACCCTCTCAAAGAAGAACGCAACCAATATACTAGCATAACCAAAGTTCTTTCGTCTCCCCCTCCTGCAATCGGATAATTGCCTCTTCATAATGGGGGCAATTCTCGAACACTAGTCATGGAGTGTGCCTCTAAAGCAGTCCACCGCCACTCTCATCTGAGTCCTTCTCGATCTCTTGTTCACATGATTTTTCTCCATCAAATGTGCAGGATTCTTTGTATGCTAATTCTTCATCTATTTCTGGAGGAGTAATTAAGCTCTCGAGTGCTGTCAGGATCTCCTCTTCGAGAGAATAGGAGATCCCTACTTTTGCAAGGATCTAAGTGAGATGTTCCAAGATTAAACTCATTGTTAAATCATTTTGAAAAAGGGATTCTTACAACACCCAAATATAAATGAAAAATTTAAATAAACACTCTTGCCAATACAAATTAAAAAAAAACACTCTGTACAAGAAAAACAATTACTCTTCACAGTTGCGAGAAAACACACTTGTTGAAATTGAAATTCACACTTGCATAATTGAAACACTCTTTGTAGAAATTGAAATTCACTCATTACAGAAATTAAAATTCACACTCTAGTGTATGCTTGCAGAAAAATAAAACTAAACTTCAATCCATTGTGCTTCTCCAGCAATGGCGCCAAAATGTTGGGCCGAAATAATGTTGTTTTAATTCAGTTGTAGTAATTTCCTAGCCATTTAATTTGTCAATCTAAGGTTTGTAGGCTTACGAAGCACATGCAAAGTATATGCAGAAATGAAGTGAAATTAAGCTAATCTAACCCCTTGTGAAACTAAGACTAATCTAATCTAACCCCCCTTAAGCTGAAACAAGCAATTGCTAATCTAATTCTAGAAGATGAAACACATGGCTGAAAGTAAATTGCATAAAATAAAGACAACATATGAAGAGCAACAAGACAACACATGTGAGCTGGCATTAACAATCAAGCAATCTTAATTTACATCACAAGAATCAATGAAAAATCATGAAAGCATCAAATCCAATATTATGAACAAAAGCTAAGAATTCCCTTGTCCATATTACAAAGTCAAGACTAACTTCTACAATCTACTATTCTCTAAGATAATCTAATATCTAAGATATTCTAAGATAATATAACATTTAAGATTTAAGATTATTGAAATGAAGAGAGAGCACTCTCTTTTATACATGAAAGAAATAACCATCTCATAATGAGAGATCCACTATTCACTCAACTACTTTCCTATTATTACAAGATATGATCCCTTCAAACCCCCCACATATCTCTCACCAATCCTCCACATGTCTCTCAACCAAATAAGTGATCTTCTCCTTGGAATATTCTTTGCATAACTATATCCTTGAAATGGTGGAGGAGATATAGGTGAAGTCTTTTCTTTGAATTAATCCTTCACATATTCCTACACATTACAAAGCTCATCCATACTTTGAGATATTAGTGAAAAACATGTTAGTTTTCTAATATTTAATCATAAATTCAATTATAATACTAAAAATAAATAAAGTGGAAATAATAAGGTGAAACCCACATATATGTACGGAAATGGTATGATAAAAGGTTAATGGGATGATGAAATGTGAGGAATAGCAGAAGATAAAGTGGATGAAAAAGTGACATTTATGACTCCTAACATAGGTGATTTGGTTCTTAAATGGGATCACCTGCATGATGAGAAGGGAAAGCACACTAAATTTCAAAAATTATGGATAGACCCTTTTTAGATTGCAGAGAAGTTAGGCCCCTCAACCTATAAATTTCAAGATTTACAGGGGTGGGAAGAGAACTTGCTAATTAATGTTTTAGTTCTCAAACCATATTTTCCTTAATTCTTTTGATTTTTTCTTTGTACATAAATAAAACACTTGATTGTTTTCAGTCTTGCTTATTTAGATTAGTTCTTTTTTATTTACATCTTTTACTTTCTTAGAGTTTGATTTCTTGTATTTTTTGTTTGCTTTACCTCACGTTTCAATAAACCAGCACAACCTTTGGTTTTGGAGTTCATCAGAGTTCTCGATAAACTAAAATCTTTTAACCAAAGACTGCTTCCTATTTGCACATACATCATGCTTCTTTAAGATTAGCAGACTATATATGACTAGATTATGAAAACATTGAAGTCTTCTTTAATCCATGTAAAATAACTAAGGTGGGAAAAGTCTAGAATACTATTTTGAGGCTCCATTCACTTCACACTAAACTTTGTCCTAGGAAGCTGATAGCAAAAGACCCATGGAAAGGAATCATGGTAAGTATTTGTATGGTATTTAAATGATCCCATGCCACAAATGAAATCCAAAAGGATAAAAGATTCAAGTCCCCCAGAAAGAAAGAATACATTCAAAAATTCATACTGAACAAAATTAGTTTGAATAAGATTGCTCGAAAGTTCTTCTCTATCTTTGAGCTGAAATCAAAATATCTCTCACACAAAAGGACACTATGGATGGAAGAACCTAAACCAAATTTTAAAAAGAAAGAAATACAGGAGGACTCAAAAGGACAAAAGTCTAGAAGCATCAAAAAAATTAAAAATGGCATGGGAATGAGGAACAAACAAATATATCTGTTCATAATCTGTTACATTACTATGCTGTCTAAGTTGGAAGCTATCCAAAGGCAGAGGTAAAATAAAATTCATTCCTTGGCCTCAAAAGAGTTATCAAGACTTGGAAATCCTGGTTCTCTTATCCCATTGGACCATCTTCAATTTTTAAAAGTTCATAAATATTGTATCCTAGAAAATCTAGGAATCTTAAAGAAATCTAGTAAAATTGTCTAACAGGATACTTTAAAATAGTTTTTGTTCAAAGGTCAGTTGTCCAAGGATCTGTGTTCTCTAGTTAGTCGCCAATTGTTGTAGCTACAACTACCGTCCCAAAATATTTTTATTTTTAGGGCCCCCCTTACTCTTTTAGTTTTTAGAAGGCTTGGAGAGTCTATCTTATCTCACCAAGTTTCGCTTCATGACTCAAAGTTTGGAGAAAAAAAAAGATGTGGTTTTTTTTTCTTATATCGGATGCATTCCTGGGAGTCTTTCTCAGCATTTCGAGTGTTCCTTGGTCTGTTACATTAGAAAAAGTTTTTCGAGGCCTCTAGAAGCTTAGTCCAGATCTGTTCCGACATATTGGATTTCCCATGTTCTATCCTTTTTCGATATCCATAGAATCTTTGTCATATTTGTATTTGCTGTGTCGGCTACTTCTTTTGAAGTGTTCTGAAATCTTAGTGCTTTGTTTGGCTATTTTTGCAGATGCAGAGTCCAAAGCACATCCGGTGTCTTCCCAAAGTGGTTTTCGATATCGGTGCGATCATTAGTTTCCTACCCTGCTGATGGTTGTTTAAGAATTTTTTAACCATTTCGGTGTTTATGTTGTGAATCGCCCAATCTCACAAGCCTGTTCTTTATAAACCACCTGAAGTCTTCATGTCTTCTAGCTCGATCATTTCTGATGTGATTTTGGCGCTTTTGTTTTCTCGTTAGAGATTATTCTTTTTACCTGCGTTCAAGACTATAAAATCCCGTAAAGGGTATTCTACGATCATTGTTTCACTGTGTTGTTGGCCACTTGGAGTTATAGAGCTGTCGGTTTCTAAGCGGTTTGTTTTTCCAGTAGGGGTCATGCTTGTCTAGGTAGTTTTCCAATTTTCTAGGTAGGATCTTATCTCTTATCCTGTCACTTAGCGTTTTTTAGCATGACTTGATAGGGTTATGTTGTTTTCTTCTTCCACTGGGGGGCAGTTATTTGAATTCTGCGGTGGTCATTTATTTTTTATGTGGGGTTTTCCCTTGTTCATTTTAGCTATGGTCATTGTTTCTTTCACCGTCCAGCCCTGGTTTTCTTTATCCGTAGTCTTCCATGAGGTTTCCTCTGGCATTCATTAAAAGAAAGACGACAGGGTGCAGACAAGCATTTTAGCATCTGCACCGCTCTCTCATTTCATCCACCATATTATGGTAGATGCACAGTCATTGGTTGATCACAGTAGTTTATTTTTTGGGATGACAAGGAGGGATTTTCTTCTGGGGGTGAAGATCTTGTTTGTTCATTCGAGGGGTTAGCAATCCGAGCATTTTTGGGGGTTTTTCCCGTCGATAGTATTGATGTAAGTTGATGTAAGGCTGTAGTGAAACCCTAGGTCTTGCAAAGTAGGAGTTTTGATTGTAATTTTTGTCCAAATCACCTTTGAAATATTTATGGTTTATATCCTCATATACAAAAAGCACATTTTTTGGGTGGAAGCAAGGCTGGTTAATATGCATTATGATGATTTGGTAAATGTTCTGGTTAACATCAGCTATTGGTTTTAGTATATAGTTTGTCAAAATTCAAATTATATGTGTGAATAGACTAAATCTAACATACTGCTGCATGATCAACACAGGCTGGTCATCCACAGAGCAACATGCCTCAAAAACAAAAAAAGAAGGCGCAAACATCAGATGAAGAACCAGAAGTAGAGATCATAACCCGGGTCAAGCTTATCTATCAGGATACCAAAGCCATCATGGGTGTTAATCCTGAATACAAATGGGGGTAAATATACCAAATGATCTCCAATTAGAGTGTCCCAGATGTCGAATTAGAGGATTTACCTATATATACTAATATTGAAAAATCAACAATCATGAAGGCTGCCACACATCCAAAGCTTTTCCCTTGTTTAGAGTTAATAGGATGGATCCTTCTGAGGGCTCATGTGACAAAAATGATCTTGGATAATACTAAATGGAAGGGTTATGCTGCTTATATCCGAGCTTATGTAGCCATGGCCTACAAGTTGTCGACACCCTAGAACTATTTGACTGAAGGATGCTTGAAATATCTTAATTTATTTGTTGTGGAAACAGTCAAAAGGATGATGATCCTAGGAAATAATTTTCATATAAGGCCTTCTAGGGAGTATGAAACTGCAAGCCTTCATACTCCATACAGATTGATAGCATTGATGTTAAATAGGATATTCGGAAGAGAAAATGGAAATAATTTCAAAATTGGTTGGGTACTAGTAATCGTTTTTGTGGCCACTCAAGGCACCATATTCAATTGGGAAAACATAGTGTCTAATAGTTTGTCTTACTGCATAAGTGCAGCACTGGGAAGAGTCTCGCAGAAGAAATCAGAGTTCTATATGAGCTCAGTTTTGATTGATTGTATTTTATGCACACATCCATTCCCAGCTCTGAAGTGCCAATGGGATAAGGACAAGTCTCTTGTATATGTTGCATATCAGTTGTTGTGGGCACACAAGTATTTCAGTCATTACAAGATTATTTGTGAATATCTCATCATGTCATTGTACATATTGATTTTCCTTGCTGAGTGTGATTGCATGTCTGAATAGACTTTGAAGGTTGTGCAAGATACTAGAAATTAATACCTGACTGAGGAGGGTTTGTATTTGAGGATGTTTGGTGGATCGAGGGATCCTTCTCTTCTGCCAAAGTATGCTACAGATTATGCTATTCATAAGGAGGTAGTAAGACAACTATACATTGATGGAGTTGGTAATTTCCTGTTTATACAAAAGAAGGTGTGTACCCTCCAGTCCCGTTTTATATAGGGAGTTACAAGTTATCCAAAGTAAAGAGTGCATCATAATTTGTGAAAGAGCTAGAATATTTTCGCTTTGGCGAGATGAGTTTCCATAGAAATGAGTTCGAAAACAAGGCTGTTGATTATTCTACTGCAGCAGGGGTGCATTTCGAGTACACAAAATTTTGGGATAAAGATGGAGAAATTTTCTGAAATGCTCGAAAAATGATATCTCTAAGAAGGAGGTTTAAGGAAAAGATAACTATAGTGGGTGGAAAGGGAAAGGTTATTGAGCAACAGAAGAAGCAAGAAATCCACCAAGAAAAGACAAGAGGAGGCACTCAAATTATTCCAAGAAGCAGAACAGTGGTTGGTAGCAGAAGAAGAAAAAAAAAGGAAAGCAATAGAGGAAGCCGAGAAAAGGTTAGAAGAAGAAGAAATTATGAAAAGAAATGAAGAAGAAGAAGCTCAGAAAAAGCAGAAAGAGAATGAGAGATTGAGTCTAGAGGTAGCTCATAAAGAAAAGGAGCATGCAAAAAAAGAAGCTGAGGAGCTTCGGAAAAAGAAGAAAGAGGAACAAGATTATGCAAACTAGGAGCAAATTCAGTCTTATGATGATCTGGTAGAATCCTCTGTTCCATCCAGTAGAACAGTAGGAGGAAATCAAGTACAACGTTCGGGATTGAGTTAATCCCTTTTACTCCAATAGAAGAAGAAGAGGTGGTTGATCTGAATACCATCTTCTACGAAAAATCTAAAAAGAGAATTTTTAGGAGAACATAGAAGAAAGTGGACACTGGAGGAAAGAAGGGAGTTATGGTGACTGAGAAGATAGTTGTTCATGGGACTGATAAATATTGGAGACTGATGAAAACGGCAGGAGTAACCTCAACCCTAGCTACTAAAGACAATGTTGAGAAAATAATGACGGAATTGGAACAATCTAAGAATAATATTCTCAAATGAAAGAAATGCTAAAAAGGGAGAGAGATGAAGGTCAAAGTCTGAAGAGAAAGTATAAAGACATTATTAGTACAATTGAGGAGTCCAAGGTAGAATTCCAAACTTTATAGTTTGACAAGTATGCTTTAGTATTATTAGTGAACATCATTGAAGGAGAAAATAAAGACATAGAAAAAAAGATCATAGAAGCAGTGTAGAAAGGGGATACGTAAAACAAAAGAATAGAGGAAATGGAAGCCCATAACCTTTTACGTAAAGAACAATTGCAAGTAGAGGAGGAGAAACAGATGGACATCACTCCATTAAGAAATTTAGCCTCGATGTTACAAAAGGAGATTAACTAGCGTAGATCCAAATCCTAGGCTCTATTAAGCGCCGAGAGGGATCAAATCTCCCCAGGTACAAACCTCTTCTCAGGTATTAAATGCGTAATTGTTTTCTAAATGATAACAATTTACACAAAATTGGATCTCTTTCAATGTTTAAATCTAGGTTTAAGATAAATCTATACTAATTATATATATATATATATATATATATATATATATTTTATAATTAATAATTAATATATATAACCATAATTATATTAATTTTACATGGTAATTTGTATCTCATCATTTTCAAATAAATAATTAAACTAATTATATATGTGTTTTTTAATTTATATTTAATATACATAACCATAATTATATTAATTTTAGATGGTAATTATCTCATCATTTTTTAATTTATATTTAATATATATAACTATAATTATATTCATTTTTCCTAGTAATTTATAAATAATTTACAAAGATAACAAGACATCCTATGCAGATTTCATATTTATGTATAATGTATAATTTAGTGTAATTAAAGTTTATCCATTATCTATGTTTTTATATTAAAAAATGATGCACTTTGCTCTAAACTTTGATCATAATTTTAAATTTATAAAATCTCTTTGATTTTTATATGAACATATTTTTTTGGAAAAAATAAATATTACAAACGAAAACAACTCAACAGTATTTACTACATAACTAAATAAATTTCTTACCGTCCATGATTCATTAAACCAACCAAAAATAAAATGTAACACAATATTAATAATTCCATAATCTACAACGCACGTGAGAAAAAATGCGGTATTCTGGAATTGTATCTCAAAAACTGAACAATTCAAAGCTCAAACCTCTACCAAATGTTATTCATTCTAGAATCTACAACCTGAAATGCGCGATGACAAAAACTGGGGTATTGCGCAATCATATGTTAAAAAATGAACAATTCAAAAATAAAACCTCTTCCAGTATAATATAATCGCAATGTTATTCATTCCACGATATACTACCTGAAATGTGCGTGAGACAAACTGCAGTATTTCGGAATTATATGTGAAAAACTTGTTGCCGCCTTTTCACACACCTGGATCACGTGGCAGAAATCTTCAAGCCACTCGGTGTGTCCTTGGGGGCAAGTCTCGAGTCAAGGCTGTCACCT
>LPNX010235912.1:6098-61352 GCA_001517045.1 Pseudotsuga menziesii
GGTCAATTTCTGAATATTACAAACAAAGTGAAGTCGGCTCGGCATAGCCTAAAATCGTAAATCCTTGTAGATAAATAGTCTTTTCTCTCTGCATTGCTTTAACCATTTTGGGAAGTCGGCTTGGCATAGCGCGAGTGATTGATGATTTTGGGAAATTTTGTGGAGCATAATAAGTATACGAAGTGATTTAGGAGACGACGAAGTGGTTTTATTGCTTTTGTTTTGAATTTTGCAGTAGCTTCGAGGATGTTGTTGATTTTTGCCCCAAATACCTTGTCTAGAACCTAGAAGCGTTCTGCAGTTCTGGTGTTGAGTGCACTTATACCCCGCAACTCTACCTGTTAAACTATTCATCCACACAAATGGGTAAACCGAGCATTCATTTATGTTTCGAGCATTCATTACTACCCGTGCTTGATTTTGGATTATAACTCATGATCTGCAATCTATATATATTTTTGAATGTATTTTGATCTGATAAATCATATCTGAGATCATATTATACCTTTGCATGCATTTTGATCTGATCTACGATCCGTAATTTTTTTTAATGCATTTTGATCTGATAAATCAGATCTGAGATCATATACGTTTGCATGCATTTTTATCTAATATGCGATCTGTATATTTTTCTGAATGTGTTTTGATCTGATAAATCAGTTATGAGATTGTATACCTTTGCATGCGTTTTGATCTGATCTGTGATATGTATATTTTTTAATGCGTTTTGATCTGACAAATCAGATATGACATCGTATACCTTTGCATGTGTTTTGATCCGATATGCGATCTGTATATTTTTTTGAATGCGTTTTGATCTGATAAATCAGATCTGAGATCGTATACCTTTGCATGTGTTTTGATCTGGTCTGCGATTTGTATATCTTTGAATTCATTTTTTATCTGATAAATTAGATTCAAAATTGTATATTTTCAAGATCCAGCATATAGTGCCACGTTTATCCTTATTGTATGTGTTTGATCCAAACTATGTAAGCATCCCACTGTCTATTGTAAGCATCCAGACGCAGAGCTGATGTTGAGAACACCTCGCAGATCCTATGAGAAGAGGTCATTGCTATCAATTGTACACAAACATATATATATATATATACCTAAGATTTTATATATATATACACCTAGTTTAATCTTTAAGCCGACATTGTGGTAGCTTCAAATATATATTTATTATGAGCCGACATTGTGGAAGATTTAAATATATATTTATCATGAGCCGACATTGTGCCGACATTGTGCCACGTGTCACTTCCACGTTGAGCACGAAATTACACTTCTACCTCATACCGGGCTGTAGAATGCGCCTCTCAGTGCAATGATCCCATTGCTTGGGACAATCACCTACTAAACTCCTCAACAAGTTAGCCAAACTCTTCTTTACAACCTCTGTCTGTCCATCAGACTGTGGATGATAGGATGAGCTAAAAATCAGCTTAGTGCCAAGCTTCTTCCACAAAGTCCTCCAGAAATTCTTTGTGAATCTTGTATCCCTATCAAAAGTTATACTCTTTGGCAAGCCATGCAATCTAACAATCTCATTAAAGAACAAATTATCCACATGGGTAGCATCACTAGTTTTGTAACATGGAATGAAATGAGCCATCTTTGTAAATCTATCCACTACTACAAGGATTGAATCATTACCTCGTTGAGTTCTCAGTAAACCCAAAAGAAAATCCATACTTACCGAATCCAAAGGTCTGTTGGGAATAGGTAAATGCATCTACAATCCAGCATTCTGACTCCTTCCCTTCGCATGTTGACATATCCTGCACTTGTTCACTTACCTTTGTACATCTGCCCTCATCTTAGGACAAAAATAAAAGTGACTCAGCTACTCAAGTCTTTTATCAACACCAAAGTGTCCATCCAACCCGCCATTATGTTTTTCTTGAACCAAGTTTTCCCTCATTGAGCAATTAGGAATACATAGCTAATTATTCTTGAACAATAGTCCATCTTGCAACATAAACTCTTTCCATGGACTGTTGTCCCTATTGACCGAATTCTTACATGTTGCAAAAGCTTCTTTAAAATCAACATCAATGTCATACAATTCTTTCAAATAATCAAATCCTAAAATATGTATTTGACTTTCCTGCATGATTAAACATCTCCTACTTAAAGCGTCGACAACCTTATTTTCCTTCCCACTGATGTGCTTCAAAACAAAAGTAAAACTTTGAAGGAACTCCACCCACTTTGCATGTTTATGATTTAACTTATGCTGCTACATAATATATTGTGAGGCAGAATTATCAGAAAATAAAACAAACTCTGTAGGCATCAAGTAATGCCTCCAATGCTTCAAAGCTTGAATCACTGCATAAAATTCTTTGTCATAGGAGGAGTATTTCTGTTTTGACTCATTTAACTTTTCATTGAAATATGCAATGGGCTTATCCTCTTGGTTTAGTACAGCTACAATGGCTGTCCCACTGGCACCACATCTTACCTGAAAGGGATGATTGAATTCTGGCAACTTCAACACCGGCTTCTCAGTGATCTTCTTCTTCAACAATTGAATTTTTTTATTTTTTATTTTTTTTTTTTCTGTTGCTGCTGTCCAATAAAATGAATGCATATCCTTATTAATAGTGTCAATGATCAATGCACAAATACCACTAAAATTCCTGATAAATCCTATAGAAGTTGCCTAAACCATGAAAACTTCTCACTTCAAAAATATTTTTAGGTGAGGGCCAATTTACAATTGCTTGTATCTGTTTCGGATCTATTTTCAAGCCATACTTAGAAATAACAAAGCCTAGATATACAATCTCATTCTTCATAAAAGAACACTTCTTCATGTTAATTAATAACTTTTCTTACAGCAATATTTCTAAAATATATTTCAAAGGTCTCAAGTGCTCTTCTCTAGTTTGGCTGAAAATTTAAATATCATCCAAATAAACAATGACGAACTTAGCAATGAACTCCTTCAAGACTTCGTTGATCAATCACATGAAGGTACTGGGTGCATTTGAAAGACCAAATGGCATGACCAACCACTCATACAATCCATCATTGGTCTTGAAAGTTGTCTTCCACTCATCTCCTTCTCTGATCCGAATTTGATGATAACCATTTTTCAAATCAAGTTTTGAAAAGTAAACTGCTCCACTCAAGCAGCCCATCATGTCATCCATCCGTGGCAACGAAAACCTGTAGCGAATAATGATCTTGTTGATTGCTCTGGATTCTGTACACATTCTCCATTCTCTACCCTTCTTTGGATTTATTACTATAGGCATATCACACCGAAACAAACTTTCTCTAATTAGTCCTTTGCCCAATAGTTCTTGGACTTGATTCCTCACTTCTTCGTTATCTTTGGGTGTCATTCGGTACACAACATTGTTTGGAATACTTGCTCCCGGTATCAAGTCTATGTGATGACTGATGATTCTTTTGGGTGGCAACTCATTTGGAAAATCATCAACTACAATACCATGATACTCATGCAACAACCCCTGAACTTCAATAGATAAATCTACAATTTCAGTATGCAGAAGTACCACCTTTGGCTTGCAAACCACTGCATAACTTACCTCTTCTTCTTGCATTTGTTGTAGAAATTCCTTTCCACCTAGCAGCAGTACTTTTGGGCTGCTTGTTTCAGCTATGCGTTCCTCTTTCAATGGTACAAGAGTGTGCTTGATGCCATCCTTTTCGAATTTATAATAATTGCTTTCTCCATCATGTATCACTTTCATGTCAAACTGCCATGGGCGACCCAAAAGAATATGAAAAACATCCATTTGCATTATGTCACAAAGTACCTTGTCCTTATACTTACCAATCTGAAACTCAACTTCACTTTGCTCTTGTACTAACACTTGGTGTCCTTTTTGCAACCACGACACTTTATAAGGTGTTGGATGCTTAACCTTTTTCAATCCCAATTTGTCCACCATCTCTTGGGAAAATAAATTGTTTGTGCTTCCGCTATCAATCACCAATTTACAACATTTACCTTTTGTCTTACACATTGTCTTGAATAAGGATTTTCTTTGAACTGGTTTAGCAGTCTCCTTTGTTGGCTTCAACAAGACTTTGTGCATCATTAACACCTCTCCGATCTCTAGCACATTCTCCACATCTTGTGCTTGTGCGTGTTCCTTTGTTGCTTCGGGTTGAGCTATGTATGCTCCCCGTTGTCATGTATTGTCATTCTCAGGACATTCAAAATATCAATGACCAAAGTGTTACATCTGTAACATCGATAGACAGTCTCTCTGCCTCTTCCTCTACCTCTTCCTCTCTGGTAAGGTATTCCTCCTTTGCCGCCACCTTCTTTCTCTGACTGCCCATGTTGATTTGAACATTGTTCATCATTATTTTCTCCTGGAAGTTTCTCCTTTCCAATTGACTTTCCTCTCCCTCTAGCAAATCCACGTCCTCTACTAGATTTTTGCTTCCTTGCTATCTTTTCTTCCACTTTCAAAGCACACCGGTATGCCTCCTCTGTTGTTCTTGGAGAAAGTATGTCGATTTCATCTTGGATATCCGGCCTCAAACCATTGATATACCTTGTTTTCTTCTTTGAGGTATCTTCTACATGACCTGCTCTCAAATTCACCTGGTAAAACTCTTCGGTGTACTCCCTCGTTGTCATCATATTTTGCTTGAGATTTTGCACCTGTCTATAGATAGTTAGCTGGTAATCCTTTGACAAGAAATTACCCTTCATTTTTTCCACCATTCTATCCCATCTCTTGATCAATGGTTTGTCCTTCTTTCTTCTTTCATCCTACACATTGTCCCACCATAGTGTAGCATGCCCTTTCAACCTTGTTGCTGCAAATTTAACTCTTTTATTTTCATCAATATCCTCGTACTCAAAATACGTGCCCATCTCACTGATCCAATCTATTAGGTTCTCATCCTTCTAACTACCATCATAAATGGATAGTTCAGGCGTTGGCCTTAAACTTGAGCCCAATACTGCCCTCAACAATCTAACTTCAGTAGGCACTGCTTCTTCTTCTCCAGGTACCTCGTCGGGATCACTAATATCTCCACCTTTAGGATCCCGATGTCTTCCCATTTCCATGGCTTCTGATCTAGCTTGCAACCTCCTTATCTCTTCTCGAAATTATGCATTTTCCCTAGGTATGCCTCTTTGACCTCATCCTCTTCTTGCTAGTCTATTCATCCCTGTACACTGTAAGCAACCAGAACGTCTTTTTTTTGCTATGATACCTAAAATTGGTAGCAACGAAGGACTGAAACTCGAATATGAAAGGAACCTTACACTAATGCTGGTAAAAAAAATTGAAAGATTCAGCTTTCACCCAAAACGCAGGTCTCCCAGGTTAAACGTGTCTACTCTCACCCAAAAAAAATGAAGGAATTCTAGTTTAAACGGTTTCCAAGGAATTTTAAAATATGTCTAGATTGAACACAACAATAAAACACTAACTTCTCTTCTTTGGGCGATTTCTATCGGTTTAATACCACACTCAGTTCAAATAATTGATCCTCTAGTTTTCTTTACAGGTTGTTCCCACGTTTTCCTCCTTAGATGGTTATAAAGATATTAATAAATATCGATTCTCCAATGCTGTCAACAAAGAAGGGAATGAAATGTATCAAGAAAACACAAGATTTACACGCAGATAGTTCCAGGTTATCCACCAATGTAGAAACAACAAATTTCACAGTGTCTCCACATTTTCAAGTGAATTTAGTTGCCAAATATGAAGTAAACAGAACAAAATAATTGAAACCACTTACAAATTTATGGATATGTAGCAGTTTGCTCACCATAATTTTGCAGAGAACTTCTAGTTATATTAAATTCCAAAAATATCATTGATTTCATAACATTTAAAGAACCTGCAGGTGTAATTTTTTATATATTTAGTTTCTATTCGCAGAGAGGGCATTTACACAACATTTACGAGAAGATTTTCTTTCTTCCCCTTTTTCCCCAAAACACTTTTCTCAAAAATGAAAATCCCCCCATTAAAACCAAACCTTCCTTCCCAAAAACAAGGAAAACTACCCTAATTGTTTTTATTTTTGTTTTAGTTCAAATGTTTATTTAAAATCTAACCATCTCCTAACTAGATGTCCAAAATTTAAGCTTCAACTTCAGTATATGACCAATCCATCACATTGCTAAGCCTTTGGTTTAAGAGCTTTCCTAATGCACCTGCATCACCACATGTTGTAGTTAGCACCTTGTGCATGAATCTATAATCTATGTCACGACCAAAGGGGGGCATATGAAATATGGAAAATTTTAAGGATCCATGATTTTCTCAAAGTATAGAAACCTTGGAAAATCTTACTAATTCTTAAATTTGCAACCATATTATGTTTGCCGAATTTTTTTATAAAAATATTCTAATTTTTAAGGACTTTATAATGGTTTTTGGACAATTTTGGTGATTTTTAGAGTAAAAAAAAATATCCCTTGGAATTTGGGCAAATAATTTTTGAAACTAAGGGAAACTAGTAAATATTTTTTTTGGAAAAAAGGTTGAAAAATAGCCCATGTGTTAAATTTCACCCCTAAATTTTTCCTTGATATGAAACAATAACTAAAATTGAATTGAATTGAAGGAAGCAAAAGAATAACTCAAGAAGAAGGGTGATGAGTTGTCTAAGATGCAAGCCCTTAATGAAGCACTCATTAAGGATGTTAAGAATGTAAATTAAGGAAATCGAAGCAAATGTAAGAAGGATGAAGAAATATGTAGATTTCAAAACCGTAAGCAAAAATTACTTGACGAGGTCAGGATATTGAAAGAATAAAATGAGGATCGTCAAAATAATGGAAAAACAAGGATCTTGGATGAAGAGACCACCAAAAGATTTGAAGAGAAAATTTGTAAGAAGATTTAAGAGGCCCTAAATACAGATGAGGTAAAATCCGAAATGCAATCTAGATTGAAGAATCACATAAGAGTTTGATGGATGGCATCACATTGTAACTTTAAAAGGAGAAAGAAGCTCACCATAAAATAATTGAAGAAGTTGAGTTGTAGCATGAAAATGTTAAAGGTAAATATGATGAAATTATCTCAAAATCAAGTAGTATTGAAGACCAAGCACAAATGATAGAAGATTCCATTGTCTCTAAAAATAAGATTGATGATATGGGTGTGTAAAATGAAGGGAAATCATCAAACATGAAACCATATCGACACTCTCATCACAAAGAAAGTTTTCAAGAAAGACAAGAAGATTGACATCGACATAACAAAGGAAGAAGATGGAATAATCAACAATATGCATGGAATAGGGAATCACAAAATCATTATTCAACAATATATTATTAGAGTTGACTAGAAATTACAGCAAACTAAAGAAGTCACAATAACAACACATAGAATCAAAGGAAAGAAAATTATGCAAGAACTAACTATTAAAGATTAAGTTTGAAAATAATCAAATTTGGATGCATGGATCATCATCAGTGTCAACAAGAAAGAAGGTATATAAGGAAATACTATTACTTGGTTTCATCATATGTAAATCCATTAACTGCAAATATTTGATGACAATGTTTTTGGAGGGTACTATGCTATTACCCAAGGGAGGCATATATGAGGTTAAATGTATGTGATGTGATCCCAAGGGAGACATATATGGGGTTAAATGTATATGTAATAGTGGTGAGACTAATGAATGGCCCACATGTGAAATGAGTGAAAAGGTATATATAGAGGTCATATAGTCATTATTCATAGGAACATGTAAATTGGATATATGAATGTATTGGGGTATTTGGAGGAGTATCTCCTATTCTTTAAGAGTTATTGTGTAACTCATCTCTCTTATCTATTTTAGAGCTGTGATCCTACATTAGTTGTACATTGTGTGTACTTTGGTTCTATTATATTATAAGGATTTGGTTCATACCATTCTACATGCAAAGAATATAAGTATAACACATCTCCAATATTGACATTGTTGTTTTCTTTGCAAAACAATGAGACTGGAGATGTATAAGGCCGCATATTTAGGGAAATGATGCCCATTGATTATCTACACCCAAAGAAATTTTTAGTATTAACAAACTTTGTTAATACATCTACAACATTATTCAAGTTGTCAACCTTTTCCAACAAACCCTTCTTGTCTTCAACCATGTCTCTCACAAAGTGGGATTTGCTCATCAATATACTTGATCATATTAGTATGATAAGCAGGTTTCTTTGCTATAAATAATGCACTTTGATTATTGCAATATGAAATACAAATTGTTGTAAGAAATCAATTCTTGTACATAATCTTTGGAACCATACATCTTCCTTACTTGGAAGGGCGACTTTCATGCATTCATATTTTATAGTTGAGAATTCAACTATAAAATGCCTCTTACTCATCCCACTTCTCTCTCCTCTAAATAGGTTAAACATGTAACTGCTTGCAGATATTCTATGATCAATATCTTCAACCCACTCTGCATCAACAAGGCCATGTATATCTATCACTTTATCTGATCTATGTATTCCTAGTATTATATTGCATAATATATAGAGCTAGACAAATCTTTGAAGACCATTTTTACAACTATCCAATAATCCTTCACTAGTTGTGATATATCTATTCAAAACTCCCATTACAAAATGAATTTATGGTCTAGTACACATCATAATATATATATAACTACTAATAGTACTGGCATAGGGAACATGGGACAAGTTAAACTAGTAGCAACAAGGAAGGTCTTCCTGCATGCATGTGTTCTTGCATGCAGAAGACTTAAATTAGGAAACCGATTGTATTTAATTTACTTTTCCTAAGTTTACTTTGGAAAATAAATTAAAGTGATCTAAATTAACTTTAGTGAACCACTAGCTAAAGTGAAAGTGAAATTAGGGTTTTCACTTTACCTGAAGTTATAAAAGAGAAATCAATTGGTGGAGAGAACACAAAGACTTGTATTCCAGCAGAGACAGTATAATATAGGGAGAGAAAGTCAGACAGAGGATTTAGCTGAGAAGACAGAGGATTGAGCAGCAGGATCATTGAGCTTCATACAGCTGGGTTGTACACTCACACAGGAGGGTGTTGACGTTTAGATGGGATTTTCCCAGTGATTCCACCAGGTACTGCATTCGCTAGGTTTGGGTGAATTTGCAGTGATTGTAAAAGTTCCATATTTTCTCATAATAAAATCTATATCTGACTGCTGCATCGGTTTTCCTATCTTGGGTTTTTCCGGGGGTTTCCATACCCAAAATAATAGTGTCAATATTGTGAGTTATTTATCAGTTTTATATTCCACTGCATACTGTAAATAATATTCATGTGTGGATATCAGTTGATATTTTGCATGCACTGTCTATCCCTAGTTGAATATTAAAGGAAAATTTACATGGTATCAAAGCTCTAGTGAGTTAAAGTTGAGATATTTGCAGTAGTAGTGATAGATCAGGGGCAGATCTATAGGAAGACACAAACCTATACTTCCAGATCTAGGGTTTGATAGGAACACTTCACTATCGCCATGCAGTTGAGAGTTGAAGATGGACACCAAGGTGTTCATAACTTTCCTACATGGGAAGAGAGGATCACAAGGATCTTGGACGTCATTGATGCTAAGGAGCACATTGAATCCACAAAAGTTGCACCCATAGATCCGACAGATTCGATAGCCTGGAAGAAGATTGATTCTAGAGCCATGCTGATTATCATGGATGGCGTGAAGGACCATATAGTCCCTCACCTTTCTGGTAAGAAGACCGCATTGGAGATGTGGAAGGCTTTGGAAAGTCTGTACCAGAGTAAGAACGAGAATCAGAGGATGGTGTTGTAAGAGAGGATGCGCAACACCAAAATGAGCAAGGGAGAAGGAGTGTGCCTTATCTCACGAGGCTCACACAGATCAGGGATGATCTTGGAGCTGTTGGCTCTAAAACTGATGATGAGGAGCTAGTTTGAATAGCCCTCAATGGCTTCTCTAAGCCATGGGACACCTTTGTCAAAGGTGTTGTGGCTAGGGAGAAGCTGCCTGATTGGAAGAGACTATGGGATGACTTTGTGGATGAGGAGACCCGCATGGGTCAAGGATCAGGCTCATCCAGCAGTTCCTCATAGATTGTGGATGAGGAAGCTCTATCCCTTACAAGGAAGAGTAAGGGGAAGGCGAAGAGGAAGAAGGATGGTAAGAAGAACCTTGACGTGTCAAAGGTCAAGTGTTTTATCTGCCACAAGTAGGAACACTTTTCCTCCCAATGCCCAGACATGAAGAATAATAGTAACACTCGGATGGCTAGATCTACAGAGGTGGATGAGTTCAGCAGGAACTTCGATGAGGAGTTTTTTTTTATAGCTTGCATGGCAAGCACCACAGGGAGCAACATATGGTACATTGACAGTGGAGCATCTAGTCACATGACTGGATAGAATAGATTCATCAAATACTTACAGGAGGGTGGAACAGGGATCCACGTTGTGCTGGGTGATGATGCACAGTATCAGGCGCAGGGAGTTGGCATTGTTTCATTTGAGAGGGAGTCTGGAAAACCCCTCAGTTTTTCTAATGTGTTATATGTTCCAGGACTGACCAAGAACCTTATATCAGTCTCCACTCTGGAGGACAAGGGATATCATGTGAAGATTCGTGACTATAGAGTGTATATTAGGCCCAAGGGGCCAGATACGAGCTTGGATCGAGGGATTGGCAGAAGGAGCGGGAAAGTATACATATTACACTTTGAGCCTGCAAAGGCTCTAGTCAACAGCAGAAGCAGCAGTCAGGGTGAGTTGTGGTATAGGAGGATGGCACACTTACACCATGGAGCACTGAAGCATTTGATACAGACAGTCATTGGATTTCCTTAGGTACAGGAGGAGAAGCATAACCACTACAAGGGTTGTGCTTTGGGGAAGAACATCAGGAAGCCTTTCCCACAGAGTGAGCACAAGTCTAAGGATCCCTTGGACTTGGTGCATTCGGATGTATGCAGACCTATGAGTGTCTATTTGTTCTGTGGTTATAGTTACTACGTAACCTTCATTGATGACTATTCCAAGAAAACCTAGATCTATTTCTGGAATGCCAAGTCAGAGGTCTTTGAGAGGTTCTGAGAGTTCAAGATTCTTGTGGAGAACCAAATAGGAAAGAATATTCAGGTGTTGAGGATAGACAACGGGGGTGAGCATACTTCCAATGATTTCATGGAGTATTGTTCGGCTGAGGGGATCAAGAAGGAGCACATTATGCCCCATACCCCACAGCAGAATGGAGTTGCAGAGTGGAAGAACAAGAATATGGTTGGAGCAGCTAAGGCCATGTTATTTGATCATGGATTACCACTATTCCTCTGGGCTGAGGCATACAGTACTGCAGTATACATTCAAAACAAGTGTCCCCACACAACCTTGGGGAGGAAGACACCAGAGGAGGTCTTCACAGACACTAGGCTAGATGTGAGTCACATTCGCTTATTTGGCAGTGTCTGCTATTGTCATGTTCATGCTGACAATAAGAAGAAGTTGGACCCTTCTGGAGAGAAGGGGTTACTTGTTGGTTACATCGAGATTTCGAAGGCATATAAATTTTACATTCCTGCTCGCATGAGGATCATTTTGAGCAAGGATGTCTAGTTCAATGAGGACAGGGCCTTGCAGAGATATCTGAACTTACCAGCAAAGCAACCATCACAGGAGACATGAGTCAAGTTGGAGGATCCAGATGTATAGGTACGGATATAGACACAGAGAATAGGTTCTAGTGGTTAGAGGGATTCAGGTGGACATGATCCTTCAGTCATTGACTTGAAGAATGAGATGCAGTAAGAGATGAATATCTAGCAGCCACAGTAGGTTAACACTAGTCCAAGGCCTAAGTGGTTTAGATCCACTTAGGCATTGGCCTAGTGGATCCTCCACAGACATATTTTAGACGGAGTGTACCACCAGATATGCTTAGTTATATGGCACTGATGACAGAGTTGATTAACTCTAAACCTTCCAGCTTTCGAGGAGGCTACACAACATGATGTGTGGCAGGAAGCTATGGTTGAGGAGTACAACTCCATTACGAAAAACTAGGTATGGGAGGTTGTGCAGAGGCCACAAGGGAAAAAGGTGGTGGGATCCAGATGGATCTACAAGGTGAAGCATGCAACAGACGTAAGCATGGAGAAGTACAAAGCATGCTTCGTGGAAAAGGGGTTTTAACAGAAGGAGGGTATTGATTATGAGGAGACCTTCAACCCTATTTCTAGGTATTCTTCCATTCGGACCATTATCTCACTAGCAGCTAAGATGGGTTGACGTGTCCATCAGATGGACTTCAAGACTTCCTTCCTCAACAAAGTGATAGAGGAGGAGGTGTTTATTGAGCAGCTAGAGGGGTTTGATGTGGAAAACAGGAAGACACATGTATGCAGACTGCATTGAACTCTTTATGAGCTTAAGCAGGAACCTCGAGCATGGTACTCGAGGGTTGACAGCTATCTATGGGAGATGGGATTTCAATGGAGTGAGGGTGACCACAACCTATACTTCTTTATAGGTGAGGTGCCTCTCATACTGGTCTTATATGTGGATGATCTCTTTTCGACGGGAGATGAGGGGCTGATTGGAGACTATAAGTCCAACCTTGCAGTAGAGTTTGAGATGAAATACCTTGGGTTGATTCATTAATTTTTGGGCTTGGAGGTTTGGCAGAGAGATGGATGCTTCTTCATCAAACAGGGGAAGTATGTAGTAGAGATCCTGAAGAGATTAAGGATGGAGGACTGCAAGCCTATGGCCATACCTCTAGTTTCCAACTGGAGGAATATTGATGCATCATGATTAGACGAATTTGATCGTACCTTGTATCGTCAGCTTATCGGATCACTTATGTATATGGTCGACACTTGACCAGACATCAACTTTGTAGTCAACTCTTTGAGTCAGTTCATGGTGGACCCTTGGAGAGAGCATTGGAGGGCTTCAAAGCACATACTTCGCTACATCAGAGGTACAGTGCAGTATGGATTGGTTTATGAGCGTAGGGGGAGTGTATAGTTAGCAGGTTTCATAGATGCTGATAGGGAAAGCAGTGTAGAGGACCGAAAGAGTACTTTAGGTTGTATTTTCAGCACTGGATCAGGGGTTTTCTCTTAGTTCAATAGGAAGCAAAAGTCAGTTGCATTGAGCTCGACAGAGGATGAGTACATGGCAGCCATCATGGCTTCTTATGAGGGTATGTGGATGAGGAAGTTACTTGCAGGGTTATTCGAGTATGAGCTATAGGCTACAGTAGTTCACTGTGACAATCAGAGTGGCATCAGGATATCTGAGAATCCAGTGTTCCATGACTGGAGCAAACAAATAGACATCAGATACCAATTCTTGAGAGATTGTGTTCAGAGGGGAACCATTTGGTTGGAGTACATACAGACAGATGAGTAGGTGGCAGACATTTTCACCAAGGCACTTTGCAGACATAGTTTTGTGAAGTTCATGGATAAGTTGGGGTTGCTACTGAATCCCTTCTTCGTTGAGAGGGAGTGTTAAACTAGAAGCAACAAGGAAGGTCTTCCTGCATGCATGTGTTCTTGCATGCAGAAGACTTAAATTAGGAAACCAGTTGTATTTAATTTACTTTTCCTATGTTTACTTTGGAAAATAAATTGAAGTGATCTAAATTAACATTAGTGAACCACTAGTTAAAGTGAAAGTGAAATTAGGGTTTTTGCTTTACCACTAGTTAAAGTGAAAGTGAAATTAGGGTTTTATCTTTACCTAAAGTTATAAAAGAGAGATCAATTGGTGGAGAGAACACACACACTTGTATTCCAACAGAGACAGGATACAAACAAGGAGAGAAAGTTAGACAAAGGATTTAGCTGAGAAGATAGAGGAGCGAGCAACAGGATCATCGAGCTTCGTACAGTTGGGTCGTACACTCACACAAGAGGGTGTTGAGGTTTAGCTGGGATTTTACTAGTGATTCTGTCGGGTACTACATTCGCTAGGTTTGGGTGAATTTGCAGTGATTGTAAAAGTTCCATATTTTCTCATAATAAAATCTATATCTGGCTGCTGCACCGGTTTTCCCATCTTGGGTTTTTCCAGGGGTTTCCATACTCAAAATAATAGTGTCAATATTGTGATGTGATGTGGTGAGTTATTTCTCATTTTTATATTCTGTTGCATACTGTAAAAGATATTCATGTGTGGTTATCAGTTATTATTTTGCATGCACTGTTTATCCCTAGTTGAATCTTAAAGGAAAATTTACAGGACATACCATCTACCTCTTCATGTGTATTCATACGCTGTTTCGTACATAAATTGTCACCTATAGGAATAAGAAATTGATTTCTTTATATTTTTTCATATTAAGCCTCTAAAAAATGTTTCAACATACTTCCTTTAGTTTACCAGATTTTCCTATCAGCACAGCCTATTTCAATCTCCATGCTCAACATAAAGTTTGCAACACCAAGATCCTTCATGTCAAACTTATAGAATAATTGAAACTTTACCTCCTTTATGATATCATTAATGTATCCAATTAGAAACATATCATCAACCTACAATATTGCATAAATAAAGTGCTCACAAACCTACTTAGAATACACAATGTGATCAACATTTCTTTTCAAAAATTCTAGTCCAAGAATTTCACTATCAAACTTTTGATACCACATTCTTAGGGATTGGTTCAATCCATATATGGACCTTTTTTTTTTAATTTTGAAAACTATCTTCTTCTTACCCTGCCAATCTTTTAGGTTTACAAATTTCTTTTTCCAGGTTCGCATGTAGGAATGTTGTCTTGAAATCCATTTGTTATAGTTCAAGATCAAAATCAACGACAAGAGATAACATAAATCTATTAGAAAAAAATTTCAAATAGGAGATAAAATCTCACCACATTTAATTTCATCTACTCAAGAATTTCCTTTTTCTACTATGTGAGCCTTGTACTTCTCCACTCTGTCTTTTGCATTGAGCTTCTTCTTGAACACTCATGAGATATCGACACATTTTCTTTCATTAAGAAATTTGACTAATTCCCATGGCTCATTTTTTTCTAAGGCACTCATTTCTTAATTTGACCTTCTTAGTGAGTTTACATTCCTCAAAATCAATTGCTTCTCTAACAATTTTAGGATCAAAACCAGTAATAGATAAATTAAAGGTAGAAAAAAAATAAGGTCGACTACACCTTTCTATTTTTCCTCTTACTGATACAAATATCCTCAAGATTGGGGCCTACAATTATTCCTCTTCATTTAATTAATATAACTCATCTTCATTCATTGAGTTGAACTATCCATTTTCTAACTCAAATTACATTTTCTCTAGTTCTCCTTTTCTTGGATCATCTTCCTTAATTACGGAATATTTTAATTTCTATGAACAATGTATTTGGCTGTAAAGTATGTATCCTTTTACTCTCTCTTTATAACCAATTAAGATACAATATATTCTGTATTGACAAGATTTCTCCTTTTCTCCTTAGGAACATGCACATAAGCACCACAACCAAAATATCTAAGATGTTCAAGAGAGGGACTTTTACCAATCCATGCCTCATAAGGAGTCTTATAAAATATTGTTGTTGTAGGTGATTAGTTAATCATATAACATGCAATACTTATTTCCTTTGCCACATTTTATGTTCTCTACTTGCACCATTAAGCACCCTCCTTGACTTTTCCATTAGTGTCATGTTCATCCTCTTGCAACTCCATTCCATTGAGGTGTGTACGGAGTTGTATTTTTTTGTTTTTCCACTATTTATAGAACCATTCAAAATATTTCCCATGAAAGTATTTTCCATTGTCCATTATCAACACTTCTATTTTATTCTTTGTTTGGATTTTGACAAGATCCTTAAACTCTTTGAATTTATAAAAAAACCTTATATTTATTATGCAAGAAATGCAACCTTGTTTTACTAGAGAAATCATTGTAAATGAGACACAGTGAAAACATCCTCCCAAATATGTGATAGGAACATGCCCAAATATGTCATTGTTTATTAAGTTCATATTTCCTTTTTCTCTTATAGGAACACCAGATACGAATATCACCCAATTTTGTTTACCATATACATAATGTTCATGAAAATCAAAACGCAATAAACAATCAAAGATACCTTTAATATTCAAACCATGAAGGCCCTTATCTCCAATATGTCCCATTCATTGATGCTGGAGCATTGTCTTATCTATAGGAAGAGTTTTTTTCAAGCATTCAAACATGTTAGTCTTAATAAATGTTAAACATTGTTGTACGATACGTTACCCTTTGCCTCATAACCCCTTTTGTTAAACACAAAACCCTAACAATGACATGTCATTCTCTTAAAGTATGAAGTAATATATAAAGGAGATATAAATCCTAATTTTAAACAAAGATGTATTTCCTCTTGATAGAGGGTACTTAAATTCACCTTTAATCTATCTCTTACTAAATTAAAATGTGATATGTTCATCATAAACAAGAGTAAACACTTGTAAGTTTGTCACGTCCCCACCCTTCTACTGGCGAGAAGACGCGACTATAATATTAACATTCCGGGAAATCTAGCGCCATGGACATAAAATAAAATGCATTGAACTTAAACATACACAGATGCATCAATGATTATCAAACAGCGGAAGCAATTTCATTCATTCACAGCATTTACCATGTTCATATGGATTTATAAAACAAACACAGTTGCAAGGATTTAAACACAAGAATATTTATCTTAGAAGAAGCTTGTCCCGCAACTAGCTACGTCACTGCAACGTTCCACCCAACCATAAGCCAATGTGCTCATCAATCACTCAACAACACTGCCACCCCCGATCTGGGCATGATTCCACAAGGAATAAGGGGAAACTAGCAAACTCACATGTAGCCAAGGATACACAAAACTCAGCCAAGCCAACACAGTTGGGTTTATTAGGCTAACAGGGAGCTGGAAAGGTTGGCTGCTAAGCTAGTGAGCTCAATCCAAGAGCTATGGACACATGCACTAGAACTAGCCTAACTTCTAAGACATCCACACACACCCAACACAAGGAAGCATTCCCTTCTCTGCTACGCAGTCCATCGAGCCATGCCTTCCCTTCCAGTGCTATACTAGGGGTGCAGAGAAGAAAGCCAGTCCTCTAGCTCTGTCTTTGAGGATCCTACACACACTAGGTTTATCAAGCAGGCTCATACCCCATTTCCACTCCAAAAACAGTTCAACCAAAACAGCAGAGGCATACACAACAATTTCCAGATCTAGGATTGATGAAAATTGACTTGGGAGCCAAAACCGAATTTGCATATGGGAAAAACAACCCCCTTAGCAGCAATTCGAATTCCAGAATTTTTTATGGCCCTAATGTGGCCAAAACGAACTCAATCGAAACTGAAAATTCGTGGCTCTGTTCCCCCCATTGGTTGTGCAACTCTGAAACACGAAATTCCCTAGCCGTGGAGAGGTACGAACAACACAAAAACACCCAGGAGTGATCCCAACCACTGAACATTAACAAAAACACTTCCCAGCCCTGGGAAAAATGAAGAACACAACAGAGAACATGAATGGTGAATTCCAGGAGCTCTAAAATCGTGGGGAAGACCAAAAACGTGAATGCCCCCAGGAATGGGCAACATTTTTTGGCAATAAATTGCCCCATAAGTCAAAATCGCATTTCCCAAAACTGATAGCTTCCCAAATTCGAATTCAAGTTGTCATACCTTGCCCATTCCATGCAATCACCAACTCAACCAACTTCTGACAGTAATAAATGATTGGGTGAATAAGACAAGAAAGGTAGTTGACAGTTTTGATGGGTTCTCCCTTTGACATTTGGCTTTTCCCCATTGGCCCCAAAGGTTTGAATATCCCCCCCCCCCCTCCCCCCCCGCTTCATCCTTAGGAAATCATGCCCCCGTCTCATTATTTGTTGCATTGGCATAGCTAGTTGTGGGTTTTTTAAAATTAAATTGCATATTTACATGATGTCCAAAATTATAATGTGTCGGCTAGCACAAAATACCATTGGCACCGATTTAATCGTCGAAACATAAAAACGATAATCCATGGTGGTCCATTTTTCCTTTAGCTCCACACTACAATTAATTACAACATATACATCATATGCATTTAATGTAAACGGGGTCAAAATCGAGGTGTTACATTCCCCTCCCCCTTCAATAGAACTGTCCTCGGTGCTTTACAAAATTGAACAAAAATGCTACACTGGCAACGCCTTAGTGCTCCGTAGAATTGAACAAAAATGGATGTGCCAATCACATGGCATCCTCTAGCTCCCATGTAGCCTCTTCAAGACCATAGTGCTCCCCTTGCACCTTTACTTGCCCTATGGCTCGGTTCTAGAGCATTGTGACCTTCCTGTCAAGGATGTGCATTGGCTCGATTTGGAACTCTCCCTTGGGTTCCACCTGAATCACATCCCAATTTATCACATGGTTAGGATCATTTACATATTTCTTAAGCAAAGAAACATGAAAAACATTATGAGCTCTAGTGCTAGCAGGCAATGCAATTCTATATGCAACTGGCCCTGGTCTTTCAAGCACTTCAAATGGTCCACAATATCTAGGTGACAGCTTGGCACAACTTCCAAGCTTCAAGGAACTCTTCTTTTCCCTCACTCTAAGGTAAACATGATCCCCAACACTGAAATCTCTATTCACCCTATGCTTATCTACACAGCTTTTCTCTCTATCTTGAGCTGCTTTCAGATTCTGCCTGATATTTACAACCTCCTGCTCCATCTCCTTGAGCAATTCTGGCCCATGCACAACCCTGTTCACTGGATTATCCGATGTCATTAGTGTTCTACACCTTCTTCCATACAAAGCTTCATATGGACTCATCCCCAAGGATGCTTGATGTCCATTGTTTTATGCAAATTCTACCAAGTGTAAGTAATCTTGCCACTTGGTTGGTTTTTCCATCACATACATGTGAAGCATGTCTTCAAGCACTTGATTTACTCTCTCTCTATCTGCCCATCAGTCTGAGGATGGTAGGCAGTGTTGAAGTTCAAATTCGTACCCAAATATGCAAACAAACCCTTCCAGAAATTAGAAGTGAACATGACATCTCTGTCATATACTATTTCATTAGGCAATCCATGCAATTTGAAAATATCCTTCATGAAGATCTTTGCAATGTCATCGGTCTTATGCGTAGACTTAACCGGTATAAAATGTGATGCCTTTGTCAACTTGTCCATGACAACCATGATGGAATCATGTTGTCTCCAAGTCATTGGAAATCATGTAATAAAATCCATGGAAATAACTTCCCATTTCCATTTTGGAACTAGCAAAGGATGCAACAAATGTGCAGGGTGTTGATGCTCAACCTTTACCTACTGACATTTCATGCCTCTTGATATATACTCAGCCATATCCTTTTTCATTCCTGGCCAAAAATACTGCTTTTTGGATGTAGAAATCGTCTTCTAATATCCTGGATGACCAGAATATGGATCTTGGTGGATCTTGTCCATAACCATTCTCCTCAAATTTGCTACATTTGGGATATAGATTATGTTTTTATAAGTAAGAAGTCCATCTTCTTCCAATTTATATCCCTCATACCTCTTCTCAAGACTTTGCTGCTGCAATTTGTCTTTTACCTGCTCATACATTTCATCTTCAGCAGTATGACTAACAATCTGCTGCCTCAAATCTGACTGACAAATACTAAGAGATGCCACATGCATTTCCTGCACCTTCATGTTGAGTGCACCAACTACCTTATTCTCTTTTCCTTTTATGTGTTTGATTTCAAAATCAAACTCACATTAAAATTCCAGCCATCTCGCTTTCCTAGCATTTAACGTTGACTGATCAAACAAGTACTTCAAACCACAATGGTCTGTCCTTAGCTCAAATCTTCTACCCATCAAGTAATGCCTCCACACCTTGAGAGCATGTACTATGGTTGCAAGTTCTAGGTCATGAGTATCATAGTTCTTCTCATGCTCCTTCAGCTTTCTTGACTCATAACATATCACGTGGTTATCTTGCATAAGGACTCCTCCAATCCCTTGTCCGCATGCATCAAGTACACACCACAAAATCCTTTTCTGGGTCTGCAATCTTCAATACAGGCACACTTGTGAAAATATTCTTCAACTACTGGAAGCTTTCTTCACACCTCGGTGTCCATTCAAACTTTATTCCCTTCTTTTGCAAAGAAGTGACTGGATGTGCAACCTTGGAGAATCCTTCAATGAATCTCCTGTAGTATCATGCAAGTCCCATAAAATATCTTACATCTATCACATTTCTTGGAGTAGGCCAAATCATAATGGCTTCAATCTTCTCAGGGTCTACAGATATGCCCTCATCTGAGATAATGTGACCCAAATAATGAATCCTATCTCTATAGAAGTCACACTTGCTCAACTTTGCATACAATTGATGCTCCCTGAGCAATTGTAATGTCAATCTCAAATGTTCCTCATGCTCTTCCTCATTCTTAGAATAAATAAGAATGTTGTCAAGGAAAACAAGAACAAACTTGTCCAAATACCTACTAAAGAAACTATTCATAAGGCAAATAAATGTAGCTGGTGCATTTGTGAGACTAAATGGTACCACTACAAACTCATTATGTCCATACCTTGTTCTGAAGGTTGTCTTATGAATGTCTTCATCCTTTATTGTTACCTGATGGTAACCAGACCTCAAGTCAATCTTGGAAAATACCTTTTCTCCTCTCATTTGATCAAAGAGGTCATCAATCCTAGGCAAAGGATATTTGTTCTTCACCGTAACCTTCTTCAATTGTTTGTAATTGATACACAACCTGAGTGTACCATCTTTCTTCTTCACAAACAGAACCGGTGCTCCCCAAGGAGACACACTCGACCTGATATACTTCTTCTCCAGCAACTCTTGTAGTTGCATCTTTAACTTTAGCATTTCTGGTGTGCTCATCCTGTAGGGTGTCTTGGACACTGGTGCTGCTCCTGGCACAAGTTCAATTATGAAATCAATGTCTCTCTTTGGAGGAAGCCCTAGAATCTCATCAGGAAACACATCCCTGAATTCTTACAACACCTGATAGTCCTCCAACCTAGGAGTTTCATTCTCTGTTGCCTCCAAAATATGAGTTGCATACACTCTGCAACCCTTCCTACAACACTTCTTCAACTGCATTACTGAAATCTGCCTAACCAAAATCACATTTGGAATGCCTCTTACAACTCTTGGGTTCCCTTCTTCATCCATGCATTCAAAAGTCTTATTATAACAATCAAGCTTTACCCTATGAGTTTCTAACAAATCCATTCCAATGAGAACATCATAGGAACCAAGTGGTAGAACATTCAGGTCAACATAAGTGACCAATCCATTCAAGACCAACAGACATTTCTCTACCACTTCACTAACCTTTCTCTTAGTTCCAATGGCAAGCTGAACTAACCAATATTTTCTATGCTTTACTTTCTTAAAAGCACAAATCTCCACTACTGTAGGGGTAATGTAACTATGATTAGAACTAGGGTCAATCAAAATAGAAATAGATTGCTCAACAATCTTACCTACAACTTCAACCACAGTTGACTGGTGATCTACTTGGTGGTCCTCCAGTGCTGCATAGATCCTAGGGACGACCCTTGCTAATTGACCCACTGTTTCTACCTCTTGAATGTTGTAAGTTGGCCTTGCATTCTCATTCTCAAGTGGACAATTCCTGTGCATGTGGGGTCCTCCACATTTCCAACATTGGAGTGGTCCTCTATTTTGTTGTGGTTCTCTGGGCTTTTCTCCCACCACTCTTGCTGGCTTCTTCTCAACTTGGGATGGTTGCTTCTGCTGATTCCTAAAGTTAGAAGGTTTGAAACCTTTATTCCTTTGGTTATAATTCTTGTCCATTCTTTATCTCACCATTGAAGGTAGGCAGCCTTGCCTTCTTAAATTCATCACGTGAATGGTTATGTTAACGCCTCTTCCTCTCATTCCTGTAAGATGAAGAACTTGAACTGTGGCAGTGGATCCTTTAGATTGAGATGACTCACTAGGAGATGTCTTTCTTCTTATGGTACTGCTCTTACTACCTTTCGGTGTTACTATCCGGTCCCCAGAGTTCATCGACCTCTGGATGTCGGTCAAACTTTACAGCATGGCTGCATTGAGCTGATTCTGCTCCTCCTAAGCCTTAACTAATCTTTCATTATCTGCCCTGTAACTTTGCATCTCCGCCCTTAGGCTTCTCATGGTGGCTGCAAAATTTGGGGGAGTCTCTTGCAATCTCCTCCCATTAGACTCTACCTTAGCATTTCCAACTCGGACATTCTCCCCCATAGCATCTTCCTTGTGCTCATAGGGATCTTGTGCATCATTCATGCTGAAGGTTCTCATGGATGAACCAAAATCCAACTTTACTGATATGCACTATGTGGAATGCTGCCCTTTTGAAGGTGACTATAATTATGCAAAATGTGTTAATAAACATGATTGTCAGCTGCAAAATATTCACATCAATCATACATTACTTACCTTCACTTAGAAAAATCATACATTGACAACTTTTCCCAAAACACAGAATTTTCTTTTCACAAGAACGACTATCTAAAGGGGATGATGGGAGTCAAGGGGGCTTGCCCCCTTGTTGCAGGGCGGGTCGAGGGCAGCGCCCTCATTTTTTTGTTGTTGTAAATATATCGATTTCATGCAATCTGGTGCATAAACAGGCTACCATTTTTCATCTTTCTAGCCCTGTAGATCTCACTAAAAAACCCTGCTGAATTTCTCTGTTTCGACAAAAAATTTAAAATTTTCACCCGCTGCATTGGAAATATTTTTGACTTTCACCTGCTATGGTGGCTCGATCCTCATTTTTCACCTGCCATAGCGGCTCTTTTCCCAACTTCCATCTATCGTTGTGGAGGCTCGATCTTTATTTGCCATCCGCTACCGTCAGTTATAATTTCTTTTTCCAACCACCGCCATAGTGGCTCGACTTTTGATTTCCAGCCACCGTTGCGGCTCGAACATATTTTTTCTATTGCCGTTACAGCTCGAACATATTTTTTCTATCGCCGCTGTGGCCCAGACTTCTTCTCTCACCGGCCTCTTCAACGGCTCTTACTTCATCTTCCGTCTACCGTCGTTGCAGCTTGGACTTCAACTTTCGGCCATCGTCACGAAAAGTTTCTGGGTTTTCACCCACCGCTCGTCGTCTCAACTCAACCAACGTTCATCAGCTCTGAACTTTACTTTCTCGCTGACATATTGACTCTTTTCTTAAGTTCCGTCCGTTGTGTATCGACTTGTTCTTTATTCCTCAACCGCCGCCAACACTTAGACAATTTTTGGCATTTTTCCTTCCACATCGAACGTTGTCGACAAAAATTCCTACTTCAGCCGTTGCCGTAGTGGCTTGAAACTTAAGTTCTATCTGCCATTGCGGCTTGTTTCCAACCTTCACAGCCGCTGCATCGGCAAGAAAGGAAACAACCAGTCACTGCTACGACTCTCTTTCAGTGAAGGCATCCAACATATCAAATGACTTAGCCAAAGTCATCCAATTTCTCCATACTTAGAGAAATTTTCAAAAAATTCTCTGTTGGCTTGAGTTCAATCAGAGGTTACCCTTCCTCTATTAGTTGATTTTCTTGGCCCATAAAGGCCCACTGCTGCAACCTTAAGCTCCGATACCACACTGTCACATCCCCACCCTTCTACCTGCGAGAGGACGCGACTATAATGTTAACATTCTGGGCAATCTAGCCCCATAAACATAAAATAAAATGCATTGAACTTAAACATATACAGATGCATCAATGATTATCAAACAACGGAAGCAATTTCATTCATTCACAGCATTTAACATGTTCATATGGATTTATAAAACAAACACAGTTGCAAGGATTTAAACACAAGAATACTTATCTTCGAAGAAGCTTATCCCGCAACTAGCTACGTCACTCTAACGTTCCACCCAACCATAGGCCAGTGTGCTCATCAATCACTCAACAACACTGCCACCCCCGAGCTGGGCATGATTCCACAAGGAATAAGGGGAAACTAGCAGACTCATACGTAGCCAAGGATACACAAAACTCAGCCAAGCCAACACAGTTGGGTTTATCATGCTAATAGGGAGCTAGAAAGGTTGGCTGCTAAGCTAGTGATCTCAATCCAAGAGCTATGGACACTTGCACCAGAACTAGCCCGACTTCTAAGACATCCACACACACCCAACACAAGGAAGCATCCCCTTCTCTGCTACGCAGTCCCTTGGGCCATGCCTTCCCTTCCAGTGCTATACTTAGGGTGCATAAAAGAAATTCAACCCTCTAGCTCTGTCTTTGAGGCTCCTACACACACTAGGTTTATCAAGCAAGCTCATACCCCATTTCCACTCCAAAAACAATTCAACCAAAATAGCAGAGGTATACATAACAATTTCCAGATCTGGGATTGATGAAAATCGACTTGGGAGCCAAAAACAAATTTGCAGATGGGTAAAACAACCCCCTTAGCAGCAATTCAAATTCCAGATTCTTTTATGGCCCTAACGTGGCCAAAATGAACTCAATCGATGCCCAAAATTCGTGGCGTTGTTCCCCCCATTGGCTGTACAACTCTAAAACATGAAATTCCCTAGCCGTGGAGAGGTGGGAACAACACAAAAATGCCCAGGAGTGATCCCAACCACTGAACATTAACAAAAACACTCCCCAACCCTGGGAAAAATGAAGAACACAGCAGAGAATGTGAATGGTGAATTCCAAGAGCTCCAAAATTGTGGGGAAGACCAAAAACATGAATGCCCCTAGGAATGGGCAGCATTTTTGGGCAATAACTTGTCCCATAGTCAAAATTGCATTTCCCAAAATGGATAGCTTCCCAAATTCGAATTTGGGTTGTCATACCTTGCCCATTCCATGGAATCACGAGCTCAACCAACTTCTGGCAGTGATAAATGATTGGGTGAATAAGACAAGAAAGGTAGTTGACAATTTTGATGGGTTCTCCCTTTGACATTTGGATTTTCCCCATTGGCCCCAAAGGTTTGAATATTCCCCCCCCCTTATCCTTAGGAAATCATGCCCCTATCTCATTATTTGTTGCATTGACATAGCTGGTTGTGGATTTTTTTTTTAATTAATTTGCATATTTACATGATGTCCAAAATTATAAGGTGTCAGCTAGCACAAAATACCGTTGGCACCGATTTAATCGCTGAAACATAAAAATTATAATCCATGGTGGTCCGTTTTGCCTTTAGCTCCACACTACGATTAATTACAACATATACGTCATATGCATTTAATGTAAATGAGGTCAAAATCGGGGTGTTACAAAGTTCTTCAAAGACTTATTACTATGAAGGAGAGAATAATAGTATTACATCTCTTATACTTAAATAATCGTACGTTTCATGTCTGCAAAGCCTTAACTTTTATATGAGACAACATGATCCATAGTCCATCTATTATGTACAAGTAAGAAAATGAGTGTTCTTTAAACATCATAGAATTGCGAAACATTATCTTGGGTCACTACATAAAACACAAAAGCAAGAGAGAGAGAGACCAATATACGTGGTTCAACCCAATCAAGGGCTACATCCACCAAGAATTGTTAATCTTTTTATTATTTATTTCAACAAAGGGTTACAAATCTACGACACAACGACTGTAATTCAATTCACTTTTCTGAATGTCTCTTTCACACAGAACACTATCTAAATGTTTTTATGCCTTATTGCAAGGACTTTCCTTTAAATCATAACCAAGTATCACCATTTACAATAATGAGGTATTCTTTTTTTAATTGTACAATATGTAAAATGTAAGAGACTATTAAATAAACATTTATTAATCTCATCGCCACCTCTTAAAGAAAATATATTAGATATCAAATTTTAACTCTTTGATCATTAAAGTTTATGATTTTTTTTTCCTACCGTGAGAACCTCTCCAAACCGCCCAGCGACCATTGTCAACTGCACCACCTGGATATCAAACTCACGAGATAGAGCCAGCCTTAATATTGGAACAGGACATAATCAACGAGAGTACCGCCACCACCCCAGTCGTACAGGAATTTTCTGGGGTGCAGCCTTTTGCTTTTTAACCACATCTCCCCCGAAGGAATCGAATCCGGACTTCCGTCGGGATAGCTATCAAGCCCCACCGCTGGCTCCTGCCCGCATCTTCTCGCCATGAGGTTTATGATGTTGTAAGCTCATCTTCATAAAAAACACACATCAATTATATCTTCTATTTAAATTGAACAAGAGCCTACTCCACAAGGTTCATTCTTAAAGCCCAGTTTTCAGTCAACAACGAGCTCAAAGGGGTTTGGTATAAAGGATGCAAGTCAACTAAATAATTAAGTCTAGATATCATTAACCAAGAAGAGATTCTCGATTTTAAGTTTGTCTTAATAATTTTAGTACCAACCTAGTCATGGACCAATAAACTCAGCTTTTCAATAATAGATTCAGTAATTAAGACCATACTTATGTCCAACCTACTAACGAGTTCTTAAGATTCCTGGCAAGTAAGTATCTGATAGTCTAGTTTTGAAAACAAATATAACTCGATCCTTAATCAAACAGATTTACAACATTATTAAATCTTATTTGTGATTCACCCAATAAGTGATTAACTGAACACTTAACTTATTTAACTAGATTGTCAGCTTCTAGCTACCTCCCTCCTCATCCATTCGACATCATTGAAAACAACTTACATCAGCACGTAGTTTGGCAAAAGAGTATTATCAATAACAGATCGTGTGTAGCTCTACTTTGGATAGGTTCATTGACAAGCATGTGTAGCTCTACTTTGGATAGGTTTTAATCTATTTAAACGATTGGCAATGGTTGGACCAATTCCCATGGTCGGGATTGTTTGCTAAATACAACAAACATGAAGGCCACCGCCTTCTCCCAAGAGACCACCCCAATCTGTGATTTTGCACTCTCGTGGACTATGAACATTAGATAGAGCAATATTACTTTCATACATTTTATCTGGTGGATTGAGCTTTGTGTTCATAATTCAAAGGAGATTAATCCCTATTATTCATAATTCAAATATAGTTATATATTTATTGACAGCATTAAACAAAAAGAAAGAGATTGTAATTCTTCTCGCAAGAGTGTATATAATATCATATCATCCTTATACTTCTTTTAAGATAGAAGTAGATACATGTTACAGTTTCATTCTCATAAAAAAAACCATACCATCACACCCATCGATGATAGTGCTTTGCAATAGATTTTACATAGTTACGATATGAACCCCTCAAGAACACCATCTCATCTCGCACCTATCCTTTTCAAATATATTTTCCACACTTATATCAGTGATCTTACTCATAGATATCAGGTTTCTGGCCAAAATGGAAATAGGTAGACACTACAAAGGGTTTTAACCCTTTCATCTTTGAATAATATATACCCTTCCACCTAAAGTTAAAATCTTTCATCTTTAAACCATATCTATACCCTTCCACATAAAGTAGTTTTGAATGTTGATTCATGTCCAAAGGAGAAATTGTCTCCAAAATACTTTTGATATTAAAAAACCATTCCTTATAAAAGAAACACATAAAAAGGTACACCTACTACATTCAATCCACCTTGCATCATGATGTACAAAAAGGTACACCGACTACAATTCATCCACCCTGCATCATGATGTACAAAAAGGTACACCTACTACAATCCATCCACCCTGCATCATGATGTAAATGTGTACTTATACACTACGAAGGGTTTTAACCCTTTCATCTTTAAACAATATCTATACCCTTCCACATAAAGTAGTTTTGAATGTTGATTCATGTCCTAAGGAGAAATTGTCTCCAAGATACTTTTGATATTAAAAAACCATTCCCTATGAAAGAAACACATAAAAAGGTACACCTACTCCAATCCATCCACCATGCATCATGATGTAAATGTGTACTTATATATCCCAAAGTACAAATACAAAATGCTTTGTAAGTCGCTCACCACTTGAAAACTAAGTGAGAGGTTGACATGGTTTCATGAAAAACGTGGTACTCGTGACTCGTGCCTCTTTCTAAAGCCAGGTAGTTCCCATGAATATGTGGTACTGGTGCCCATCTTTTAAACTAAGCCAGTTCCCATAAATTCCGGACTTTCCCATGAATTCCACAATTTCTGCGCAGCACGTAGTTCCAACTTCCCATGAATTTCAGATCTTCTGCGCAGCCGGCGGTTCCCATGAATTCCAGATTTTTCTGCGCAGCCGGCGGTTCACATTCCGAAAATCGCGTGATTCTGTTTGTTATTTCACGCCACCTTGAAAGCGAGGTGAAAATGAATTATTTGATGGAAGGAAGAGTTTCCATAAGTTTGTTTAACTCTGGTTGGACACAATCTGTGCAGAGCGGTAAGGCAAGCCTTTCCATGCGAGGAGTATAAGAAGTTCTCAGGTAGCAGATCCAGATCCTGAACGAGAACGTTAACAAATTGGGCAATGGAGGTACTGTAAGAGAAAAGATCTTCCATGCACAAACCATTGGAATCAAGAAGGGTTTCACTTGTTCTTCCTCCAGTTCTGTTATTGGATTATGAATATGATGCATTAAGTAATAATATTTCTTTAACCTCAAAAGCAAGAGTCTAAAGAATGCATCTCTGGAGTTGTTGTCTGCTTCTTTCATATAATGATCTTGATCTTGCTGCCATTTGATTTTTTTTTTGGTTTTGGGTCATAAATAAGGTATAGCCTTTGGTGGATTGATATGCTTGATATTCTCTTCCTTTTCTCTTATGGTTGATTGGTATGTTTATTTTTCCTTTCTTGGTCTGTTTGATCTTCTATACTACTCGATTGATTGATATGTTTGATCTCAATCTGCATGATCTTTGAACTCATAATGTCCAACATAATTTCTTAACAATCATCACCATTATTCACACTGATATTCTCACTGATTCCAATGGTTTGTGCAAAGAAGATCTTTTGCTGGCAATTCTACCTTCAAAGTTATAGCTAAGTGGTTGTAGATGCAGATGACTTACAAAGAAAGCTCTCAATTCTTCTCTATTGTCGCAATATTCATTGAATAATCAATCATATTTGCTGGTTATGAGTAGATTTGTGACAATCTACTTCTTCTCATTCAATTTATGGGCTGGGTTTTATTTTTTTTAAGATTACTTTGTCATAGGTTGGGTTTTACTTTTAATTACGATACTTTGTCAGATGCCGAGGTTGCATATATAACATCTGCTTTCAGTTATCCCGGACTGTATCCATCTTAGTCTATGATGTTAATTAATTGATAAAAAAATTGTAATTATTAAAATTTTATGTTGTTAATTAACAAATATATTATGTGAGAAATTTTAGTTATGATTTTGGTTTTTGCAAAATATCAGTATAGATTTAAGATATACTAAGTCTGTACTAAGTTTGATGTACAATCGTTATATCATTGAAATTTGAACCTGCGATTTCTTTTCTTAAAAAGAAACACACCTTCTTAACAATGAAGAATGATAAATACTCTGAGAAATCTGGTAAAGAAATCTAAGCACAATCGTTATCTCATTGAAATTTGAACCTGTGATTTATTTTCTTAAGAAGAAACACATCTTCTTAACAATGAAGAATGTGAGAAATCTGTTTAAAGAAAATTAAACACAAGTTGGTAGAGAAATTTAAACACAGGTTCTTAACCATGACGAATGATAAAGACTGTTAGAAATCTAATAAAGTCGAAGGGGATGTCAGGCACCTAAAACATAGGATCCAAATATTCAAGAATACTTGAGAAATAATAAAAGTGGAAGCACTTTGTGCATAAATGTTGGGAGAACAATATTAAACATGCAGCAGAGTAATAAATGCTCTGGCTGCAGCATTGTGAACCCTTGGATCAAATGTTTCTGGCTGCAGCATTGTGAACCCTTGGATCAAATGTTTATGTTTCTGGCTGCAGCATTGTGAACCCTTGGATCAAATGTTTTTGAAAAACATTTGATCCAAGGGTTCACAATGCTGCAGCCAGAGCATTTATTACTCTGCTGTATGTAAAATATTTTTAGCCCAAATGTTCATTCAAACAAAGGTATCCAATTATTCAATCAAAGAAGTTTATATAGCCTAGACAATGGGAGAAATAACACTTTTCAGGATATCTCAGATCCTCCATGAGAGGAACTGGTCGATTTTACTACAGAGGAACCCACCATCGAGGAACAGGCGAGGATATCTCACTACAGACGCATCCCAACATAAAGGATGCTGAAGATCAAGAAAATACCAAAAAGAGCCCGTACAGAAATCAAGGGAACCGAACTAATAGACCTAAAAACGTTGCAAAGCAGTTAAGAACGAGAGAATGCAAAAAGTACAGAAAAAAAACTCAAAAAACAAATGCAAGCATGCATTGAACCAGGAATGGATGAGGAGATCTGTGGAGATAACACCAACCAGGATATGTGGAAAAACTTAAATGACCCAGATGCAAGCATGCATTTGGATGAGGAGACTTGTAGAGAAATACCACCAACTAGGATTTGGGTAGGTTGGACTTTTTGAGTGATTAACCAGACTGGATGACGAGATATATACAGAGAAATTCCACCAAGATTTTGGTAGGTTGGACTTTAAGAGTTTGAAAAAGTTTCTAACTAGTGGACGGAGATGATATTTATTTTTAAATTAGAGTACATAAGTTTACAAATTCAAAAATAAATTTAATTTTTTTTTTATAATTATTTATTTTATTTAATAATTTTGTTTAGTTTGTTTGTTAAAAATATTTGTTATTTTTAAGCTTAATGCATTTCAACTATTTGCTAAAGAAAAAAATAACGTCAATCCAATGATCTAAATAGTCAATAGCACGGGAGATCAAGTATTGAGTTTATCCATTAACATTTTTTAATATATCATAAATAAGAGTTGACTGTAAGAACTTCAGTTTGGATTACAGTTTGGTACTTTACAATGTTGATTAGAGTCCTTGAAATAGGATATTGGTTTTGGTTCTCTATAATATTTGTTTTTCAAAAATGGAAGTCTAAGGGTATTTAGTTCTAAAAAGACAACTCATTTTTTTTTCAAGTCTTTTAAAGATTGGGATAGACCTAACTTTAGTTGAAGATTTTTAATTTTATTTTAATAAAGAAACCATGCAAGAAAAACATATCTGTTGTGCTAGGATATGTTAAAATAGATAAGAACATATTTTTGTAAAGACATTAACATTGTGTTTGAGAAATTTAAATTATCTTGAGATTTTTTTTACTATGAGAGCATGTAGTTTTGGGGTCTATATTTCATGATATTGATTATAGAAAAATGATAATGCTAAAACTTAGCTACCATGGACATTGACAAAAAGGGTAGTAAAAGAAACCCATATCAAAAATTAATTTTTAAAGATGCTAATAAAGGAGGGTAGTGAAAGCAGCTAAAGAAATCTCCAATTTTAACAAACCATTATAGGTTAACATCTTCAACAAATATAGAGAATATGGTTCTAGATACAAAATCTTATGTATCTTATGGTATAGTATATCTAAATGTAAAGAATTGAAACTCACTTAAGAGTTAGAATACCAAAAATAACAATGAGGTGTTAGTCATTTTTGGCATAGTAAATTGAGAGGATAAAATTGTTAATGGAAGTAGGAATTGGTGTAGAGGAAGAATTCCTAAGTGAGAGTATGAGGAACAACTCTATACATTAAGAGGAATCAATCAAATTGAATAGTACGAATTAAAAGGGAAAGATGTAGGATAATCCTACTTTCTTAGATGAAGAGATTGCTAGGCATATGAAACATCAACCCTAGAACAATTCAAAATGCCATATGATGGCTGTATGGAGAAGAGAAATTAAGCGAAGAGAACAAAGATACATTCAATGCATAGAAAATCTAGAGAATTAGAAACTGTCATCCAAAGAAATATACCCTGAAGCCTTTCAAACAAAGCAACACATCCCCAATGAATATATTATAATGAGATATTAGGGGTTTGGGTTCTTCTTAGGAAAATATATCCCTTAGAAGAATGAAGTCTATTTATAATTTTGATGTAATTTTTGTAAAATAAACAATGGTGTGTGGTGATCATAATTTACAAGCTATATTCAAATCATGCTCTCTAAGTTTGGGAATTCAAGTTCTTGATATGAATTGGGAAGTTAGGGGGACTCTTGAGAACATGGAAGAAGGGTTTTGATTAAAAGACTACCAAGAATTTAAATCCTCCATGATGGTCTCTTTGTTTTGTGAGGAGTTCAAAAGGGAGACATCCTTTGTAAATGTTTATGGGTTGGAACACAATAGATTTGGCTTCTAGAAGTTCCCTTGCAATTGTCATAAAAAGTATATTTTGATTGTGTTCCTCTATGTACTTGGGTTCCATTATATATTCTATATATGCTTTATGTGCGATTTACTATTATTTCCTTTATTTGCATAATTATAATGGACTATTTACAAATGAGGTTAAGTTAAACCATCTCATGGCACATTATCCATGCTTTAACAACAAGCTAGGACATGTAAGTAAGTTAGAGCTCTAAGTTGGACACTAAATTTCTACCTTTTTTAAGGTCAAATTAAACTTTCTTTAGGTTTACTAATATATTCGTAACAATCATTGAAGCATTGTATTGGACATACACTATGAATCCATCAATTTTAGTAGTTCGCCCAAACACCCCACATAGGTCAAAGATTTGTTTCGTAGGCCTTGTTTAGTGGTCCAATGCCCGAATCATAGGTAATGGGATCCAAAAGTATTGGTGTAGGATTAATTCCTTGGTTTTATCCTCTAAAAATGGCTTGGTTTATGAAACACATCCATGTTGCAACTAAACAAAAAATCTATGCCCATATATCCCTTCACTCAAATATTCCTTTTATATAAGGCTTGTGTAGCAATTTGGGGGCCTATGAATGGGCCATGTGCCTTAAAATAACTAATTTGGGATTAAACCATTATTTTATGACCCAAAACACGGTTTGGGGCATGGGATGCATCCTTTGTCATAGCATCAAATCTAGGCCCATATACCTCTTATTAACCAAATGTTCCTTCTAGAGGGCATGCTTATCGGTATGAAGACTTATATGTGGCCCATGATCCATAAAAGCATTAACCTAGGATTAAATCCTTATTTTTCAGCCACGAAACATGGATTGGGCCACAAAACCCATTCTTGTTGCACCCAAACCTCAAATTTGGACACATATCCCCATCAAAGGTAAAAACAATCTTTCTACAAGGCCCATATAGTGATTTGACACTGACTTTATTGGCCATAAGCCCTAATGGCACAAGTTTATGGTTAATCTCTATTTTTTGGACCAAAAACATGGTATGGGCCATGAGATACATCCCTCATGTGCCAAACCTTGAATTTGGGCCCATGAACTTTTCATAGCCTAAAGATGGATAAAGTAGTGGGTTTTGACCCTAAAACATAGGTCAACCATATTAGCCATCCTTGTGATATTCTAACCTTGAACTTGGCTTCATATATCCCTTGTATGCAAAATATTTCATTTATATGGTCTATGTAATGGTCTATAGACCCATGCATGGACCATGAACTCTAAAACCATTTTTATGGGTGTAAGTCCAAATATTTTGACCTTAAAACACAATTTGAGCCACAAGGCTTGTCCTTTTTGTTCCCAAACTTTGAATTTGAGTCCATATACCCCTCATAGACCAAATGTTCCTTTTATAAGGCCTATGTAGTGAGCCTTAAAAGTGTCAGACTAGAAATAAGTCATTAAGTTTTGGCTTCGAAACATGGCTTGGGTGACACAACTCATCCCTACTATGACCAAACCTCAAACTTGAGCCTATATACCACTCATAACCCAAGTATTCCTTATCATGTAGAGTATGTGTAATGGTTAAGGGTCGTGTGCATGCAAAATGAGCCCTATAAGAAATAGTTTTTTGTGTAAGTCCCTAATTTTTAACCCCAAAACATGGATTGGTCCACAAGACCCATCGTGGACCCATTTATGTGGTGTCAAATTCTTGATTTGGGGTCATATTTCATTGTAGGTTAAAATTCCTTATGTAGGTTCTATGTAGTGGTCTAGGACTTTGTTTGTTGACCAAAAACCATGGCCTATCCCATGAGATCCATGCCTTATGTGTCAAACCTTAAATTTAGGCCATATACCCCTCATAGCCTAAAGATAGCCCAAATAGTGGTTCTTTACCCCAAAGCATAGTTCAACCCTATTACCCATCCTTGTGATGACTTAACCTTGAATTTGGGTTCATGTATCCCTTGTAGGAAAAATATTTCATTTCTAGGGCATATATAGTGGTATAGGGGCTCATGCATGGACCATGAACACTAAAACCTTTTTTTTTCGAGGGTCTAAGTCCAAATATTTTGACCTTAAAATATGGCTTTATCCACAAGGCTTGTCCTTGTTGCTAAGCTTCGAATTTGGGCTCATGTACCCCTCATAGACCAAATATTCCTCTTACAAGGACTATGTAGTGGTTTGGGGCTCTTTGCATGTGTATTGAGCTCTAAATTTAATCAGTAATCTAGAAATAAGTAATTAATTTTCATCTTTGAAATATGGCTTGGGTCACACAACCCATTCTTACTATGACCAAACCTCAAAATTGAGTCTATATACCACTCACAATCCAAGGATTACTTCTCATGTAGGGTATGTGTAGTGGTTAGGGCATATGTGCATGTGAAATGAAAGCCCTATCCACAATAGTTGTTGGCTTAAGTCCCTAGTTTTTAACTTCAAAACATGGCTTGGTCCACAAGTTCCATCTATGTTGTGCCAAATCCTTAATTTAGGCTTATATTTCATTGTAGGCTAAATATTCCTTATGTAGGTCATATGTAGTGGTCTAGGGATGTTTTTGTGGACCACAATCCCTAAAAGAATTAATGTGGCTTAGGTCAATATTTTTTAGCCCTAATCATGGCTTGTCCCACATAAAGATGCAATTATTTAAAAAAAAATTAAGGTGGAGGGAACTTGCACATGTTATAAATTGAGAGAAAACATTTTTATTCTTCCACATTCACATCAACATGAAAATACAAGCAAATTTTGAGCACAATATTGTCTAACTAATTCAATCAGAATGCATGTGAGTTATTAAAAAAAAAACTAACACGCATTTTTATTTTTTTATATGATATTTTAGTTGTGCACAAGTTTGTTGCCTCTTTTGAACCCAAACTTTGTATGTACATACAAGTGAAAAGGCTATAATGTTTTGTGTGAATGGTTTTGATTAAGTTGTTTAATCAAGATACCTTTTATTGTGGAGCAAGTTATTAGTGTCTCTTTCTATGTACTTTGTTGTATGAGATTTATATCACTTTTCTTGATGTGATCTCCTATAATAATGTTGCATGCCTTTTCTTCATTTGCATCAATTAAAAAAGGACATGTTTCTTATTCATTGTGATGTGTGCATAGATTAAGAGGTGTATTTTGTTGTAGGAGACTTCGATTGATGTGTGCATAGATTAAGAGGTTTATTTTGTTGCATGTGACTTTTATTGATGTGATGTTTACTTACAACAATCACAAAAGAACATCGTTCTTCTTCAATGTGCTATGTTTACATTTTAAAAGCTATGCCCATAAGGCTGAAAGTTAACCTTCCTTATAATTAACTTCTAACATATTATTCAAAGAAGATGCAACCGAAATATATAAATTACTTATAAAATATACATAAATACACAAATTCTTGTAAAGTGATAAATATACCACCTTATTTAAACATACAAATTAGGAAATATAACCTTTAAAATCATTTGCAAAATATATAAAAATCAATTTGATGAATGCTTTTGATATTTCACTTTCTCGCATTTAAAAAAAATGGCATATCCTTTATGAAAGAAACTATAAGTCAATATAAATACATACAAGGTGACTTGCATTGCATCAAGTCCCTATTCTTAGTGTTTGTTTTTTTATGACTAAAAACACAAGTTTACTATATGTTGACTTTTGTTAAATACTTGTATTATATAACTTAGTTGACAAATACTTAGTAGATATTGATTTTTGTTTAATACTTGTATTATATAGCTTAGTTGGTAAAAATACTTAGAATAAAGGTAGAAACAAATATGAGTAACAAGAACAAATAACAAGTTATGTATGTTCATTGATACAAATGATCAATATATTTGTATCAAGAAAGTATAATCCCAAACTTTATATTTGAAAAAAAAGATGGCTCCGTGGCACACCAAGTTTTCAGAAAAAAGACACACACGGAAAAATACCTTCATGCCAACTCTCATCATTTCCCCCCTCAAAAGCTAGGTATTATCACCACCCTAACCACGAGAGCACAGAGGATTTCGGATAGTGACCACATCGATCAAGAACTAGAACACCTACACGAGGTATTTAGAATGAATGGCTATGATACCAAACAAATAAAGAAAATAATATCTAAGATGAAAAGAAACAAAAATAAGATTAAAAATATAAACAAAAATGACCAGAGCAAGGAGGAAGGAAGGAAACTATTCCTTCCCTATATAAAAGGAACAACAGACAAATTGTCCAGAACCCTAAGGAAAAGAGGGTTTAAGGTGTTGTTTACTCCTCCCAACTCTATTAGAAAAATGGTAGATTCTCTCAAGGACCCCATAGAACCCACTCACTTTAAAGGTGTTTACTCGATACCCTGTTCTTGCAACAAACCCTACATTGGGGAAACGGGAAGATCCATAGGTACTAGACTAAAGGAACATGGAGCTGACCTGAGGCATGATAGATATAAGAAGTCCGCCTTAGCTGAACATGCTCACCTCACCCAACATCAGATCTGTCTAGAAAATGCGGTGGTCGTCGCAAGAGAAGACAACATAGCCAAGCGTAAAATAAGAGAGAAGATCGAAATCAACATGGCTATGGATTGTTTAAATAGGGATGATGGCAAGAAACTTAGCGATACTTGGCTTCCCCTCCTACACTCACTAAAAAGGCAAGGCTAGAAGAAATTATCTAAGAAGGTTGCGTCAAAACCCCTTCCCCCTTCGTCTTTAGCCTCCATGTCTTCCCCCTTTCTTCTTTCGATTTCGTAGATCCCCCTCTCTTTCCCTTGTTCATATAGTACCTTAAAACATCTCTCTTTCTCGCCTTTACGTCCTGAGAAAACCTAAACAATAAGCTTAAAATTGAAAAACTCTTAAAAATTAAAAATTAAAATTAAAATTATTTTTAAAATTAAATTCTAAGCTTAAAACTTAAAAATTAAAATTTTTAAGTATAAGTAACTAAGAAAATTATTTTAGACTTGAACATTTAAGAACTTGTAATAATGAATTAAAAATTGTGATAATAAGATAAATGTATAAAGTTTTTAATTAAGAATTAAACTTTAAAATTAAAAATTAAAAGATTAAAATTACAAATTAAAATTAAAAATTTAAAAAAGAATTTAAAAAGCTTTGAGATTAAAACTTGTTAATATAATAAAATTTATCAAAGAGGATTTTAAAATTATTTTAATTTTCAAAGTATAAGTAACTAAAATTTATAAAGATTTTAATTAAGAATTAACTTTAAAATTTAAAAATTTAAAAAGAAATTAAAAAGCTTTGAAATTATAACTTGTTAATATAATAAAATAGAAAATTAAAATTATATTAAAACCCTAGTATTTAATAATCTTAATATGAGGTCATTTTATAAAAAGTTATTAAACTTTTGAATTATATAATTAAGATTGAGTAATTAAAATTTTGAAAATATCAAATTTATAATTTAAAATTATTTATAAGACTAAAATTAGCAAAATTTAAAATAAAGAGGAGATTTTATAAAAACCTTAGGTCGGTGCTTAAATTTCCTTATTATTCTCTTGCCAACAAGCCGACTAGATTTAGGTAAACCCTACCCTCGCCAAGAAACTAAACCAAACCATATTTAAGCTGATCTCTGACCTCTAAAATTGTCTTGAGCAAGCACTCCTGATGATGATCTCAGAGAGAGATCGAAACGTCGAGCTATAAAAAGCATTAATGCAGGTTCCGCTCTCCAATAACAATTCACTGCATATGGCTATTTTTTCAAAGTATCCTATGTTCATTCATTCATTAGTGCCATCAACATAGTGATATTTAAAACTATGTATTGACTAAGTGATTTGAAAATATACTTTTTCATTAAAATTTCATCGAGCTAATTGTCTTAGATCATGTACAAGTTATAAATAATTTTACTCATGTCTTTCATGACATTTTGTATATATGGATAGAACCATGCTTAATATAAGCGAAAGTCTCTTCCTTGGAGCCGATCCTTGCTTTGTTATAGTCAATATTTAGGATATTTGGGGTGAGATAGTAGCAAATATGGACTCTTGGTTTTGTGTACTTGCATTAAAGACTTTTTATCTTCTATGACATTTAAGGGCTAGAAAGAGACAAAGGTGTAAATTATCCTTGTGTATATAATATTTGGGTTTTATTCAAAATTCAAATAGACGTCACGCCTTCCATCCAAAGTTGCTTAGGGATTGCACATACAAAGTTACTTAGAGAATGCACAAATAGTAGCTAAGCCTCCAATTAGATTCCACAAAGAAATTAAAAATATAGGAGTTCCATTTTAGAATAGGGGATTTGATCCTTTGTTGTTTATAAGGGAACACTATCCTTTCTATGAAGATTCTAATTAAGTTTTTTTTTAATAAAAACTAAATAAATCCAATTTATCAATATTTATAATATGGTATACTAAGATTTATAATAAAAAATATTGTTGATTTCAAAGTATAAATTCAAGAAATATTGTAATTTTTGTTTGTTTCCATTCATAATGATTCATAATCTTGAAGTCTTAACTATATTAAGATTAGTTTTAATAGCTTCCATATATAAAATTCAAAGTATAGATCCATAAAATATTGCAAATTTTGTTTGTTTTCATTCGTAATATATTCATGATTGTGTAGTCTTAAATGTACTAAGATTAGTTTTAATTTAGAATTCACAATATTTGAAATTGTTTTGCAAAAGTGCATATCAATTCCTACTAATTTTGTATTCTACAATCACTTTTTCAAATGGGTCACCTTCAATTTGAAACTCTAGGAGTACAAATTAAGTGGAAAAAACATATAAATATGGTGAAATAATTCAAAATATAGGAGCTCCAGTTTAGATTAGGGGATTTGAGCCTCCGTTGTTTATAAAGTAACTATCAATCCCTTCTATGAACATTTTAATTAAGATTTTTTTAATAAAAAAAATAGATAAATCCAATCTATTAAGATTTATAGTATGGTATATTAAGATTTATAATATCAAATCTTGTTGATTTCAAAGTATAAATTCAATAAATATTCTAAATTGTGTTTGTTTCTATTCATAATATTGAAGTCTTAACTATATTAGTTTGTTTTAATAGCTTTCATATATAAGATTTAAAGTATGTATCCATAGAATATTGTAAATTTTGTTTGTTTTCATTTGTAATAGATTTATAATCTTGTAACCTTAAATATATTAAGATTAATTTTAATTTGGAATGCACAATCTTTGAAATTGCTTTGCAAAAATGCATATCAATTTTTACTAATATTGTATTCTACAACCACTTTTTCCAATGAGTCACTCTATCCCTTCTATGAAGATTCTAATTAAGATTTTTTATTATTATAAAAACTAAAGAAATCCAATCTATTAAGATTTATAATATGGTATACTAAGATTTTGTCGATTTCAAAATACAAGCTCAAGAAATATTGTAATTTTTGTTTGTTTTCATTCATGATATATTCATAATTGTGAAGTCTTTACTATATTAAGATTAGTTTTAATAGCTTCCATATATAAGATTCAAAATTTGATCCATAAAATATTGTAATTTTTGTTTGTTTCCATTCGTAATAGATTTATGATTTTGTAGCCTTAAATATATTAAGATTAGTTTTAATTTAGAATACACAATCTTTGAAATTGCTTTGCAAAAGCGTATATCAATTCCTACTAATTTATTATTCTACAGTTACGTTTTCCAGTGGGTCACCTTCAATTTGAAAGTCTAGGAGTGCAAATTAAGTGAAGAAAACATATAAATATGGTGAAATAATTCAAAATAATGGAGTTCTGGTTTAGAATATAGGATTTGAGCCTCTATTGTTTATAAAGTAGCACTCTATCCCTTCTATGAAGATTCTAATTAAGATTTTTTATTATTATAAAAACTAAATAAATCCAATCTATTAATATTTATAATATGGTATACTAAGATTTATAATTATGAAATCTTGTTGATTTCAAAGTATAGGTTCGAGAAATATTGTAAATTTTGTTTATTTCCATTCATAATGTATTCATGATATTGGAGTCTTAATTATATTAAGATTAGTTTTAATAGCTTCCATATATAAGATTCAAAGTATAGTTCCATAAAATATTATAAATTTTGTTTGTTTCCGCTAGTAATAGATTCATGATTTTGTAGTCTTAAATATATTAAGATTAGTTTTAATTCAGAATGCACAATATTTGAAATTGTTTTTCAAAAGTGCATATCAATTCTTACTAATTTTTTATTCTACAATGATCGTAAAAGTGCATATCAATATTTGAAAGTATTGATCGACAGAATATTGTAAATTTTGTTTGTTTCCATTCGTAATATATTCATGATTTTATAGTCTTAAACATATTAAGATTAGCTTTAATTTAGAATGCACTATCTTTGAAATTTCTTTGCAAAAGTGCATATCAATTCATACTGATTTTTTATTCTATAGTCACTTTTTCTAATGGGTCACCTTCAATTTGAAACTCATAGAGAATGAATTTAGTGGAGAAAACATATAAATATGGTAAAATAATTCAAAATATAAGAGTTCCAGTTTAGAATAGGGAATTTGATCATATGTTGTTAATAAAGTAACAGTCTATCCCTTCTATGAAGATTCTAATTAAGATTTTTTTTTATAAACTAGATAAGTCCAATATATTAAGATTTATAATATGGTATACTCGGATTTATAATATCAAATCTTGTGGATTTCAAAGTATAGATTTGAGAACTATTCTAAATTTTGCTTAATTCCATTCATAATAGATTCATAATGTAGAAGTCTTAACTATATTAAGATTAGTTTTAATAGCTTTCATATATAAGATTCAAAGTATAGATCCATAGAATATTGTAAATTTTGTTTGTTTCCATTTGTAATAGCTTCATAATCTTGTAGTCTTAAATATATTAAGGTTAGTTTAAATTTAGAATACACAGTCTTTGAAATTGCTTTACAAAAGTGCATATCAATTTCTACTAATTTTTTTTTTTTTTGCAGTTACTTTATCCAATGGGTCACCTTCAATTTGAAACTATCTGAGTATGAATTAAGTGGAGAAAACACATAAATATGGCAAACCATCATGACATGACATGGAGTGCCCCTTTGGGCATTGGACTCAATAAGAAAACAACAAAGATAAAGATTGTATGGAATATGATCATATGATCAATTGAAATTTATTGATTTCGATAAAGAGTTTACCGGTTTTGAATGTTTGAAAATGTGCACAATCCAGAAAATAAGGTTTGTGTAGTGGGGATTTCACCCCTACTATGTGCAAAAGCACCTACCGTAGATTAGTTGTATCATAGGGTAGAGTTCATGGTGCAAGGGATTTCTCAACCTTGACTTGTAGCAATAAGCAGTAACAACACATATTTTTTATGATTTTTTATATATTTTTTCTAACTAATGAAAAACAAAAACAAGCATGTACCTTTCAATAACATGGGCCACTATAGTCGTTTGAGGAAATAATCCATCGAATCCATGGTCTGGTTCTCCAGTCATCTCCACTCATGGTTGTCAAAAAGGGGGAATGCATCCAAGTGGGTATGGAGCAAGCTCAACATACACCATGGGAGCGATATGGAAAAAATATGGGAACAATGGCGAAAGGTGAAACAAGGATGAAGTGAAAAGTTTCTTGAATGCAACTAAAATTTTTTTGGGTAGAGATTCACAGTGTATTTATAGGATGATCCAAGGTTTTTTTACCCGTGCTATTTTATTGTGCATGGTTTTTGACCCATTCTCATTTTAGGGTTTTTTGGTCCTTTTTGGAGAGAGTGGCGATAAGTCACAAGAAATGTTCAACTTCCCTTCATTTATGGGGGAAGGAAAAATAATGTTTTGGACCATTTTTGGTGGAATTTTAGTTGTGAAGATCAAAATGAAGGAACTAATGGTGGGATAATGATGTATAATTATGGTTTGGACCATGGAGAGCTAGGTGAACAATTTTTGGTGTTAACAAATTGCCCCCTTATGTGTGAGGGCAAGAGCTCATCATATGGATGATAGACATCATAGGATCAAGGGAGAAATGATGACAACGATGGAGAGACCAGAGAGGACCATGGAGGAGTAGAGTATCCTCATTCATGGAGGAGTGGATTTTGGTTTGTATTTCTTCTCAAAAATGGATGAGGTACATATAATCTTAGACATGTTTATGGACAAGGAGGGCATACCCATACTCGTAACAATGTCTCAAAATAAAAATGGGGATCAAGGCTCAATCAATGGGAGTCGATCAATACATATATATGAATGGTAGTACATAATGGTGGCCTTAATGGGAGGCTGAATACAAGTACTGATCTGAAGAACGGGTACATAGGAACAATGACATTCTCATGGAATGCAATATCATAACAACAGATGCTCTATTGAATCTGGAGTTGTACATAATTGGATGGACTCAATGACTGAGAATCAGAATCTCTAAGGTACAATAAACAACATCAAGTATTGTAGATACATGGAAGCATAACATTGAGGGGATTCCGAACACAGTCGCCAACGCAGCCCAAAAATCACAAGGGACATGAAACTGTATGGGTCCCAAAATAGACTCACCAATGTGCTAGATCTAGGTGACAACCGGGGTCTTTGACCAAACAATGAGAGAACCAAAACCCTGTATGAATCTCAACAATGAGATAGTGTAGTTGAAGTCGAGCACGTGAGACACAACCAACCTGAAAGGCACTATGGACTCCTTTCAAGTGGTCCAAGGAATTCATAAACGAGGTAGATGAAACCAGGATACAAGGACCTCTGGGTCTATCCTCTGGAATATATGTGTTGACATCAACAGAGGGAGACCTGCAACTACCAAGGCAATGAGGTTTCCTTGATAGAAGAGCGAGGGGGACAACCAGAGATATGGAACAATACTGGGATTGAGGAACTGACTAGGAAACATGGGCATGGGAGTATGGGGGAATCAAACTTCCTTTGCTTAGAGTATGATGGCAGGGATGACCTGTCAATAGATGATACTGACTCATGGGGAGGGGATCATAGCAGTAAAATCAGTGAGACAACTACACTGGAAGATACTTGGGAAAGTAACTGGACTAGTGATATCCAAGGGATCCAAGGGAGACTCATCGCAGAGTACTCTGAACAAAGGCGACTCAATGGGGGGAAGCTTCCATAATGGGGGACTACATGTAATATGTGTGGGCGCCTAGAGGCATCATTTGGTCCTTATTCATAGTTTAAGGAGCTCGAAGTAGGGATAAAAGTATGCTCAATATGACACTATCTCGTGGATTTTTGTCGATCCCAAGACAATAAATGCTCGATGGTGTTTTCATGTTTAGAGAGTTTAAAAACTGGAAGAAGACACTAGTGGGGTCTCTTTTTTGTACAATAGTATCCTAAGTCCAAAAAAGAATAAAAGTGTACAAAGGTGAGCTCTCCTAGTCGAAAGGGGCAAAGAGACTTATTTTTTTCATAAGTAGTCCAACTAGGCCAAAAAATTTTAAACCTATATTGATTGTACGGTCATTCAAATACTTTTACAAGCATGAATGAAACGAAGTTTGCTTGGTGATATTTTCTTTGTGAGACGGCTGGAAAAGATCTTAAATACAACCCATAATGAGATTTTTTGTGAGTTACGGTCCCAATGTCCGACAAAGCATAAAATGATACAAAGGGAAACGTTTCTAGATGGAAGGGACTAGGGTAGTCCTTTTCTTTAAATAGTCTACATAATCTGAAAAGGAGATAAACGCGACCACATAGATTCCCTTTCAAATAGTTTAATTAGCGTGAAAGGAAGAAAGCACACTCGACAATATTTTCATTCTTTTAGGAGTCAGAAAAGAGCTTAACAAAAATTTTGTAATGGTCAGTTAAGCAAGGAGACAGTGTTCTATGTACCAAAGGGGATGATGTTGTGAACATGGATGATATAAATAACAGTGGAACACTGGTGGGGCCTCCGTGTGGGATGGTGGATGGCAGTAAAATAAGGCCAAGTTTGCAGTATGGATGAAGCAGATGGCTCGTGAACATGCCAATACATGCAGGGTTTAATTTACGTGGTGGCACACAAATCGAGGTGACTCCAAGAAAATGGCCTAGAAAATCATGAGGAGAGCACAAGACGCGGGTCTCGCTAGTAAACAGAGGACATAAAATCGAACCCGATGATGCGAACAATGTGAAAAATGGACGTCGAATGACTCTTTGGTGCATGAAAGAAAAAGTTGACCAAATAGAGGCCTATAAACAAGGGGGGCCACACGACACATGTCATTTTCATTGTTCAGTTTCGAGTTGGGGTGGAGGGCCTAGATAAAAGTTATTGATTTCTTCCGATTGGACTAACGATTTTTCGAGCTGTGAATTACAGGTAAGATCTCTCACCAAGCCCGTCAATTTCAATGGTTTACTTTTGGTTTTGTCTCATTATGGGGTCCTAGGCCGAGATCGAAGGGTTCGTGGGGTCAAGCCGCACTTTTCGAGGGAAAAGGCATGACCCAGGTCACACCTATCGGGAAGACATCCACGACCCAGTCGCACCTGTCAAGGAGACAGGCGCGACCCAGTTGCCCCTTTCGAGGAGACAGGCACACCCAGGTCACAACTATCAAGCAGTTTTGCGCGACTTGGGTCACACAAAAAGGCCCGAAAGAAACTACCTAGAAGATAATGGAAATTTTTATGTGACTAGGTCTGATAAGAACTTTGTGGATGTGCAGGATGCCTTGAGTCGGATGGCAAGAGGGAGACATCAGGGACCTCAGAGATGAGATGGAGGGGGATGGGGTAGTATAGGATACAATCTCCCGGTGTGGGTTGTTGAAGTTCTGCCAGATCTCATTGACGTGTTCAACAAAGATATTGCTTAACAAGCTTGTGAGATTTTGGGATCGAGATTTAGAGTGTTTTATCATCCAGGGTGAGAACTTGGATATCACCCTTCGAGACATGTATTTTCTTACTCGCATCCCACTGTTGGACGTGATTGGTGATACTTCACCGAAGTTCCTGAGGGGGGTGTTGATGGATGACCCAGTTGCTAGGATTTTTTGTACCTCATCTTATACATCGTAAATACCAGTGTGCGACATCGAGAGTCAAGAGACTTGCGTCGTAGTAGCGATGGTGTTGCGCATACTAGGATCAAAAGGTCCCCACAATATCCCAGTAGTATGGTTGTTGATGGTCGAGAGTGTATTGAGGAGCACCTACTATGGGTGGGCCTAGATGTTTTTTATAGCGGTTCAAAGTGGGTTGAACCAGGCCATCTTGGCGGGTGGGGATTTCTACTTCCCCTCCTTTTTGTGCTCATTTTTCTTTAAGAGACTACCTACACTGCAACCGCATATAGCGATGAGTGAGGGGGGACCCCGTGAGCCTCACATGATCCACTATGGAGTTTTGAGGTAAAAAATGGGCCTAAAAAAATGCACCATTAAAATTCACTTTATAAGAACCAATAGGATTCAAGATTATGATGTCAACCATAAGGGTAAAATTTGTAAAAAAAATGGAGGGAAAAAGAAAAAATAACTTTTTCTTATCGTAATTTTGGCATATCTCCTTATCGGTTCACCCAAATTTCGAGTTTGGGACTCGTTGGATGCGGAATTCAATTTTGCATCCAAGCCATACCCACACTGCATACTTCTGAGATACCCACAACACCCAAAAATGAAAATTTCAATAAAAAACAAATATTACAATACATTTTTTTATTGAAATTTTCAGTTTTGGGTATCGTGGGTACCTCATAAGTATGCAGTGTCAGTATGGGCTAGATGTGGAATTGAAATCCGCATCCAAGGATTCATGAAACTTAAAATTTAGGTGAGCCGATAAGGAGATGTGCCAAAAATACAATAAGAAAAAGTAGTTTTTCTTTTTTCCCTCCAAAATTTAGAACTTTCATTTTAATATTATAACTCTTATTCTATTATTTCCCTTATGAGTCCCATTTTAGGCCTCAAAATCCCCTAATGATATTGTGTGAGATGATGATCAGAGAGGGAGGCGACTTGGTGGGTCACTTCTTCACCCAGGAGCTTTTTGCACAGTGGCGGCAGCTGCAGGTCCTCATAGCAGACTATCCATATGTGAGGATGGACTACCGCGAAGACATGGAGACGCCTCGACCTCCAGGGCAGGTCTGGGGACCTGATGATACATATGCATGACTCTATGTGGTTTCAGTAATATATTGTTTACTAGCATAGCGGTAGCTAGATCATGTGTGTGATAGATACTAATGAGATATTGTGTCTATGTGTAGACGTGGGACCACATCCTCTAGCGGGGTACCAGCGACGCAGGGGCAAGGTGGAGGGTTTAGATCCACCCTCTCATAGGAAGAGGAGGAAGAGGAGTGTGACATTGGAGTCACTGTGACTTTACATGGAGCGGTTATTGGAGGGGGTCACTGACGACGGGTGGCAGTACCTAGACGACGATTTGATCGTCACATGCTACACATCTCCTCCGGAGTGGATCTCTCTCGTGAGGAGGATTGTGGTTGTTGCTAAGTATGTTAGAGCGAAAGCACATGGTGATGTGTCAATGGAGGAGGAGAGATCCGATGAGGAGGAGGACACAGAGTCAGAGGAGGACGACTCAGACTAACAGCTTGTGATATTGCCCCCAATGCATTTGAGCATGGGGATTTGTGTATGATATGTATGGAGAGAAATCTTGTGGTTCTTATATTTTTGTAGTGGACATGATATTTATGATATATATGCACATGGATGCACCTTTTTGTATCTTTATGGGATTTTATGATTCTCTCTTATGATTATGCCTATATGATGTATATGACATATCTATGCATGACTATATGATAATGCATGATGTTGTTTATTTCCTATATCTGATGATTGATGTGCCACTCTAGAACGTCATTAGCCATTTGTTCTACTACACTGTTGAGACTTATGGGAACATGCATGAATGAAATGGATTCGAAATGTCTAACCAAGTGTCTAGTGCATAGGAACTTTCTAAAGAGGCAAGGATCGCGTATCCTGTAGTAGTTATTCAACTGGGAGAACAAGCAACTAGAGTCTAGGAAGACATCAAGGTGACGAATACCCAAGTGAAGGGCGACGGTTAAGAGACCAGCGACACCATTGTACTCATTTTGGTTGTTGGTAGCAATACCAACACACATTCCGTTGATATGGATCAGCTCATGTGATGGGGAATAAATGACACACATAAATGAGGTGAGATTAGGAGGCCATCTACTTGCGTCGTCAGCAAAACCAACATTGTGAGGCATGTAGGATCCATCTGGAACAACCAAGGAAACAAACTGTGAGACTCATGGTGAAAAATGATGCAAAACAAGAAAGAAAAACTATGATACAAGGGTATGCATGGTGATCGACTTTAGGCATAGAATCTCTTGAGGTAGAGCCCATTCCAGGGATTCTTCAAGAGGCGACCATTAGACTCATCAAGGAGGTATGTCCCCTTGTCTATACATCCATGGATGACATAAGGGACATACCACTTGGATTCTAACTTCCATTTTTCGGTCTTATCATGGGCTTGGTTGTAAACGAGGACGAGGTACACCTCGTTAAAGGGAAAATATTAGTAAGTGGTCATCGCATGCATCGTTGTGGAAATTGTAAAGTATTTGCTTGGATTTGTCATGAGATAAACATCACTACAAATTGTTGTCGGTCCCTCATCAATATAAAATGTCTCCAATTAGGAGGTAATGATGGGTTTCGTGAAAAATGTCGTAAAGATCATCACATGGGAGATGGGAGGAGAATTTTTATGTACGGAGATATGTGAAAACAACATTGTACCTTATCCAAGAGGATCTTAAGAGGCCAAAATTTAAAAATCCTCAACTCTCATAAAAAAGGGTATCGTCTCGAAGAGCTCGTCGAGACAATTCCAATGTCGTTTAAATCACGTCAAACAAATTCCAGATAAAGGAGATATTCACTTCTGAAGTTCCATTAAAACAATATTTTGTGGTGCAAAAATGGCACAAAAAAGGGCCACACATAACCAATATAAGGGTGAGATGTTGCACCTATATAGGTATACATGGATGACGTGGCATATGCACATAGTGCCACATGAAATCCCAATTGGAAAACTAAGGTGACTTGGCATCCGATTTGGAAGGTGAAGTGGATGTGACTAGGCATTGACATGGCATAGCATGGCCCAATCCTAGAGAGACATGTGTCACCCCAAAGAATTGCAAAAAAAAATTTGAAGACCGAATTACACACTGCAGGAATAGAACTCGTGACCAATCAGTTACAATCCTAGTGATCTTGCCATTGCCACTGGTGATCCATTGTAGAAGAGTTGGAATATTTTATATTTATATTGCATTATGGAAGAGTTAACCAAATAGGGGGAGCAGGATCCCAGGAGTTTGACCCTAGGTCTCCCACTCGACACACACCGCATATATTATATTGTAACTATATTACAACCACCCAACAAACTACATGCCATGGTTAGAATTTTTGGGAGCCACTTACAACAAAGTTAGCATTTGAGACAATTATGCTCCCATATGTTGTTAAAGGAGTTAAAATGGTTGGTGGTGTTCTTGATTAGGACCACACTTGGTTATTGTTTAAAAATAACCCAAAACACATTTACACATTCGGTTGGCGGGGGTTTGGATTAATTTGGACAACGTTAGTTTTGGTTGCCAAGTTAGGAACATGATTGAATAGCTTACCAAGTTTTGGAGATATTGGAACAAATTTTATGCCTTGGAATTGATGTATGCTATAAACAACTAGTGGTGGTTTTGATTTGTTCAACACGTGGTTAAGTTTGTTACCATGTGATGGGAACACATGGGATTAGACCCTTGCCACCCTTCCATTATTTAAAGTACTATTACCCACAGGGGATTCACCTTGTTGAGCAATGTCTTATCACGTTTATTCATAAAGGGGGATTTTTAATTGTGAAAAATAAGGTCAATATATTGTATGTATTGGGGGGGCGGGGAATAAGGTATGGGGGGTTTATAGGTATTGGGGGGGTATAAAAAGGGATTTCTATTAAAAATAAGGAATGTATCATAAAAATAAGTTTTTTAATTGAAATATGTATTGGGAGGGGGTCTCAACAAAAGGATTTTGTAAAAAAATATCAATATCTAGTGAAATTAGGGGTATTTTTTAATATCCCATGAATGAAGGAGCTATGACATGGTTTCACTAAGTCAAGACCTCGTTCTCTTACCATTTTTCTTGGGGAAAGTCATTGGAGGACAAGTACCAAGGAGGCCATCGGGCTAGGGCCAACACCATTCCATTGGAGGAACAAAATATGACGACATGGAGGCTTCCAAATATAGGTAACAAAGCTTTGGTTTGGAGTTTTTATGGGGCATTTTATGGTTATTTTATATTATTGTTTATTTTAAAAATCAAACTATTATAATATGCCATGCATGGAGCGCTCTCTATTCCCCCTTTATTAAATGGGATTTATATTATATTTTATTGTGTTACAACTATTAAAATCCCATTCTATTGTATTGAGGCCACATATGTTGGAAAAATAAGGGGATTTTTAGAGTTTTCATATGCACTTTGTTTAGTGGTTTTGTGACCTTAGTGTCCACCACCAATGCATATTATTTTCCTTGATGTTGCCGTATTGTAAAGAGGACCTTTGCCACTGATTGTGAGAGAGTCCATTTTATTCTGCATGTTTGTGTGAGAGATCAACCTTTGTCATAGCAGATCCTCTCTTTGTAGGAGATACATAGCCACATGCTTGTGAGAATCAACTCTTTGCACATGAGAGCATCTCTTTGATGATGTCACTTGTTGTGGGAATTCTACCACCACTTGATGATGTGGGAATTCAACCCTTTGTAAATGAAAGTATATTTGAAGAAGAGAATGAAGAGGCTACACAGTTGAGTGGATCATGGAGATGTATCCAAATATTTGTTGAATTATGTTATCAATAAGATTTGCACATTGTCTCACAAGTGGTGACAACAAGATCCCAAGTCTGATTTTTCTCGGTAGCATCGAGTGTGATTTTTCTCAATAGCAACAATCTCTTCATTCATTTCTTGTACCCACTGTGCATCCTTTATTGACTTATTAAAAGATGTGGGATGACAAGGAAACAAAGCATACTGAAGTTTCTCATCAATAACATGAGTTTTCTCATATAACTCCCTCAAACTTCTGGTTTTCTGGTTCTGAGGTGGAATGTATGTTTTTGTTTCTTCTGCATGTTGCACTTCCAATCTTAGAAGTCTGATAAGTAGATTTGACACATCTGAGCTTTCTTGTTGTTGTATGTCTGAAGGATCACTCTAGCATTTGTCTTCAAGGAACTGCACATCTCTGCTCACCATAATCTTTTTGGTGACAGGATTATACAACTTGTAAGCCTTGCGTTGTTCATTGTAACTAGTGAAAATGCACCGCTCACTCTTATTATCCATATTTATTCTAAGTTCATCAGGTACATGAGAAAATGCAATAGTACCAAAAACTCTTAGATGTGCAACACTGGTCTTAGTGCCACTCCATGCTTCTTCAAGAATCTTGTCTTGGACACTCACCGTGGGTGATATGTTGAGCAAGTATATTGAGCATGCAACAACTTCATACCAATACTCATCTAATATCTTCTTGTGTGACAACATGCTACGGGCCATGTTCATGATGGTCTAGTTGTTTTTTTCAATAACTCCATTCTGTTGTGGAGTGTATATGGTAATAAATTGTCTCTAGATGCCATGCTCCTTGCAGAAATCTGTAAACTCATGTGAATCATATTCACCTCCACCATCTAACATGAGCACTTTAATGGACTTTCCATACTGCTTCTCAATCAGGGCCTTGAAATATTGGAACCTGGAGAAGGTCTTTGATTTGTTCTTGAGGAAATAAACCCATATTTTCTTACTAAAATCATCAATAAATGTCAGAAAACAAAATCTACTTGCTATGGATTGGATTTGCATGGATCCACATAGGTCTGTATGAACTATCTCAATATGTTCTTTGGCTCGATATGTGGAAGTGGGGAATTTCCCCTTTGATCTTTCCCAATGATACAATTCTTACAGGAGCTGGATTTTTCATGTATAATTGGTAACCCCTTGACCATGGACTGTTTTTGCAGGATATTGATACTCTTGAAGGGAATATCAATGAACCTCTAGTGCCATACCCAAGTTTCATCTAGACTATAAACAATATGGGCTACAGACTGTGGAAGGTTGCACTTCTGAGACTAAGAGGAAATATTATGTTCTTAGTCATTTCAACTTTAGATATGAGTCTCTTACTGGCAGGTTTATCATAAATGGCACAATATGTATCATAAAATCAGATATCATACTTGTTCTGAAGTAATTGACCTATACTGATCAAATTTACATTAAGATGTGGTACATATAAAACCTCATGAATAAACTTATTTTCATATTTCTTTGTAAATCAGGAACAATACCTTTGCTTTTTGTTGGAACCAGAAAGTCATATCCTAGCTTGATATTCATGACAACAGAGGAATCCAAACTAGAGAAAAGTGACTTATTACATGTCATGTGATTGTTGCAACCACTATCTAGTAGCCATAATTATGAGTTGCAGTGTTCTTCAGTTGTTAGATAAGAGAGGAACATAACCTATGATGAATCTTCTTCTTCTTTTTAAACATGGGGTCTTCCATTGTTCTCATATGATTGCTTATTTATGCATTCCCATTCATAGTGGCCATACTTCTTGCAGTAGTTACATTGAATATTTGACTTATTAGTCCATTTATTGCCTCTTCCCCTCTAACCTTGAGAGTTGTGAGAGTGCTCTGAGTGATATAAATGTTCACGATTGGTTTTGTCCTCTGTATGAGGAGCCCCTCAGCCTCTTATTCATATACCTCTTCCTCCTTTGCCTCGGCCTTTGCTGAGGGAAGCTTGAGTGCTGAAAGCATTGGTCAGTGATGTTAGGATTATTATAATCTCCCCTTGTCCATTTATAGTATGTTGATCATTTTGTCTAGCATAGGGAGACATATTTACTGTACTGAAGTATGGGGAACACATATAGAGGTTAAATTCCACTTACTGCACATTCATGCATGAGTTTAAGTTCCTCTGAGACCATTCCCTACATTTTAGGATCCACTTTGAGTGCCACCAGCATCCTCCATCAGTTGGTTGTGGTAGGTAACCAATTATGTCGAGTCTATCTTCAGTTACATTCAGTTAGACCACTCTCAGTTACTCTAGCGTCATTTTTGCATGGATACATGGGGAAGTGGCACCTTTTTCCACCAACCTTGTCAGTTTAACTAGTTTAAGTAGTTTAACTGACTGTCGGACTGATTTTGTTATCCATAGTTAGACTAGTGGCTCCCATGCAGTGATATAGAGACTCCTAGTTAGTCAGTCAGTCAGGATTGAGTTGGTAGATTTGAATATTATCCACATTATTTGAATTCTCCTTATTATAACACTGTTGTGTACTAAAGGAATTAATCAATATTAATGTTCTAATTTACTGATCAATTCTTATCAGTATTCTCTGAAATTTGTCTTGTTCAGTGTACATTGTTATTATTATTCCACTGCACAATTATACCTTTCATTTTCTCTCATTGCTTGTAGCTCAATGTTTCAATAATTCAAACATGGTATCAGAGCCTTATTCAGGCTAGTAACAAGTCTTTTCTGACCTCCATTGTACACCAGAAGCAGCTGAGTTTCCACATAAATCCTAGAATGATAGCCTTGCTCCATCTGAATTCTGTTTAGAGAAGTCTATTGAGGTGTGATGGAATCTAAGAAAGTGTATATATCAAGGTGGAAAGTCTTGAAACTGACATGATTGTGAATTTATTTCGGTGTTTGCAGTGTTACGTGCAGGTACCTATGTAGCTTGTTGAGAAATTGACTGGTCGGCATCCAGATTTCTGGAATCTTTAGCTCTTGTCCCCCGGATCCTTACACCCTTCAACTATGTTTATTGGAGGGAAGTTATGCAAGTCTCCTTGCTCAAGCTTGGCCTGTTTAGGATGAAAATGGGAAGAGAGACAGAGACCCGTCACCCTACTAAGAAGAACATGTTTTTGAATCGGTTAGATGAAGCCTTTGGATTCTTGTGCACTCATATCTCCTAGGATATTTTGTTCCACCTTGAGGGACTAAGGAATCCGAAGGAATATTGTGAAAATATTGAATCTTTGTTTGGAAAAAAAGATGAGCTTCAAGGGAACATATTGGAGAATGATCTCATTGCACTACACCCCAACAGTTTCGAAACTATTCATCATTTTTTCACAAAATTCAAGTCACTAGCACTGCAATGTAAACAATGCAGAATAAAGAGAAAATATGAGCAATTGGTTCTATCAATACTCATCAATCTTAGCTTAGAGTACTTTTTCTTTGTCTCTTCTTTCCATTCCGAAAGAGTTTCCATCCCCAATTGGAAGATGCCTTCTCAAGATGCTTTTGTTGAGTCCTTAATAAAGGATCAAGATAACTTGGTTCAAATGGGAGTAATTCAAACCTCCAAGAATCAAACTCTCTTGATGTCAAACTCAAAAAATGCACAATCCATAGGGAAGCACAAGTGGAAGGATTCTAGAGCCACTAATTCGAAGCCAAAAGAGAATCAAAGATATTTCGAAGGAGCCTCGGGCTCCAAGAAAAAGAAGAAATTCGAGAAGACTATATGTCCATACTATATGAGAGGCTTTCATCCTAAAATTTGGTGCATGAAGAAGCAAATCGACCACCTGCTAGCACTCCTTGAACAGAACAATATTTGCCTTCCACAAGGAGCAAAGAATTTTGATGCTGGACAACCGACATAAAAGCATGAGAGATTCCATGCCTTGAAGGCAGGCCTTACTTAGTTGAAAGCTTACTTGATAGATTCTAGAGCATCCAACCACATGGTTTCCTCTAAGGAATCCTTATCCATTCTCACTCTATCAGGAGGACCTATCATTCACATGGGAGATGACTCCCAAATCCCAGCAACAGGAAGAGGTTCAGTTAAAATCTATCATGGTGAGTTCAATAATGTTCTCTATGTGTCCTCTCTTGCAACAAATTTTTTGTCTGTTTACCAGATAACCCATACAGGCTCTCCCAAGAGAGTTACATTCGAATCTGACTCAATTGAAATCATAGAAAAAGTTACTGGAAATCTCATAGCAAAATGGTTTGCTAACCATGCCTCAAAGGATTATGAGTTCTCTCATTTTTTGCTTGTTTCACATCCAATAACTCTATTGACTCATGCTAACAATGCCAACAAGATATGGCATGAGAGATTTGGGCATCTCAATTTCAAATATCTCTAGTAACTCCACAATTACAAAATGGTTGAAGTCTTTCCTCTCATCCAAACATTAGATGGAGTATGTCATGGTTTCTTGGTAGGTAAGCATCCAGAGAAGAGGTATGAAGTTGGGAAGGCAACTAGGGATTCCTCTACACTTGATTTGATACACAGTGATGTGTCAGGACCAATGCCTACAACAAAAATTAATGGTTCCAATTATTTCCTTCCTTTTATTAATGATTGTTCTAGGTTCTGCTGGGTATATTTCATGAAACAAAAATCATAAGTATTTGGAATTTTTAAGGTTTTTAAAGCTTTGATTGAGAATAGTTTCAAGAAAAATAACAAGTCCATAAGATCCGATAATGGAGGTGAATACATTATAATATATTTTCATCATTATTGTGAATTGGATGGGATTCGAATGGAACACTCAGTTCCATACACACCACAACATAATGGTGTGGCTGAGAGGAAAAATAGATCATTGAAGAAGATGGCAACCTATATTCTCTAAGCCAAGAATATTCCTCCTTATTGCACCGAGAGGCGCTCTACAGCCCAGTATGGGGGAGATCTTGTAACGTGATGTAACGTTACTAATGTTTGTAACATGTCGGCTAAAAATAATA
>LPNX010235933.1:0-57916 GCA_001517045.1 Pseudotsuga menziesii
ATATATGAATTTTGAATTTTTAGAAATTAAAAATATTGGAATGTATTGTAAAGATTGTAAATGGGTAAAAAATAGAAAGTTTTTCATAAGGGTTTAGTACATGCTTATTTTTTTAGGTTAAAATTATGTTTTGAGAGCTTAAAAATTATGTCTTTATTATGCATGTATGTGTTTGATTAAGTCTTGTTTTGAGGATAGGTGTTTTTATGCCAATTTGGAGTGAGATAGGTTGTAGTGATTTTGGATCATGCATTTCTTTATTGCTCATTTTAGAATTTAGATGAACAATTTTATGTTTTCTAAACCTATTGGCACAAATTATTTCTATTGGAGTAAAACAATGAAACCCATATTATCACTAAAGATTTATAGAATCTTTTGATTAGAAGCTTTATTTTCCTTTTAATCAAGAATAAAAAGTATTGGATGATAATGGAAAGCAATCCTTAAAAGAAATTATATAGAAACATAATGAATCAATTTCTCTCACAAATAGTGTATTTGAGGAACCGATATTTTTAAGGTTTTATGTGGCAAAATCATCTAAACAAGCATGTATTATATTAAAGAATACTTTTGAAGATTAAGTAGTAGACAACATGAATAAATTTAATGTGAAAATTGCATTAAAGGAAATTTCAACTCAAAATGGGCCTTTTAACCATAATTCAAATTCCATGTCATCATGTGTTAGCCAATGAAATTGCTTTAAATTTGAAATACCGTACATAGGTCTTAAACAAATTTTTAATATAAATTTGGGGATAGGTATCATAAAAAACTATTTTTTGTTCATATTTTCGACATATCTCCGTGTGTTTTTACTCAAATTTCGATCGAGAGAGATCCCTTGATGCGAAATTAATTTCCACATCCAACGAGTACCCACTTGGCATACTTTTGACGGACCCTGCCACCCCAAAAACAAGAAATACTTGAAAAAATATGATGATGACATCATCATCATGTTTTTTGAGGTATTTCTTTTTTGGGGGGTAGCGGGGTCCGTAAAAAGTATGCCAAGTGGCTACTCGTTGGATGTAGAATTTAATTTCACATCCAATGAGCTCTGCTGATTGAAATTTGAGTAAAATCATAGGGAGATATGTTGAAAATACGAACAAAAAAAGTAGTTTTTTTCTTTTCTTGAAATTTCCTTTTGAGTTGAAATATCCTTTAATGTATGTGCATAAGTAAATGATATTGACGATGTTCAAATTGAGTTCTGGAATGATGAAAGAGTATGAAGGCTAAAGATAGGGTTTTAACAATGGAAACCCTAACCAATGAATATCACAATGTCCAATTAGTGGATTATTATGATGACTCAATAGAGAGCATAAATGTTTTTGAGCATTATGTCTTAGGGTTCCATGAGAGGATTTTGGAACTTGAATTTTCATCACAATTGATTGATTCCAAACATATAGTGTCAATGGTGCTTGGGTAATTTTCATTTAATAGATTTAATGATCTATCAAGCTCACATGATGATCATTGTCAAAACTATTTAAGTGAAGTTAATCACCATGCCAAGGTGGGAAGGTTATCCTATCATATTGACCTTAATTATGGAAAAACATATACCGAAGTGGTGAAGAGGTATATTCCTTCACCTAAGGTTAGAGCTAATTGCTTGGGATTTTGATCCATAAATTCCATGTGATATTCAATGTTTGCCAAGTTTTCAATCATTTTTTAGAGCAAAGGGGATGAGACCTATAGCTTACATAATCATAAATTTATAGAAAATAATTTTGATAAGAATGATGAAAATACTATGAAGGCTTGGGGTTATGAAGGTAGCATATGTTTGGTAGAAAAATGGGTTTTGAAACTATCAGAAGATGAGGTGTAGGTGTGTCAAAGGCTATAGAAATAATGCCACCTAAAAAAAACCTAGGAAGATGCTTAAGAGGAGAAAATACAAGGCTAGTATGGTGGTGAGGGAGGATATTGAGGTTAATTAGGTTTTGTATTTTTCAGGTAAGACCATTGTGGAGAAGTTCTTATGGAATCACCTTAAGGAATAGGTCTGGAATAGATGGCTCTCTATGCTAGCTTACAAACCCCTCATCCACGTACTTACTTGTGGTTATATTAGTTTCATCATTCAATCAAAGAAATACACCCACAAGATTATCAAAGGATGATGGTTTTAGGGTCAAGGTCACCTAAACCTCAAACATAACACCTATATTTTTATTCCAAGGATAAGTTGGTCACAATCCTAGTGATATGGGTTAAAATTTCAAACTTCTCTATGGATTTATGGTCAATGAAGGGTATATATTCAATTGTGAACAAAGTGGAAATCTAATAATGGTTGATAACTCATTCAGGGATGAATGGGTAAGGATTATATTCCATGTTATAGTAGATATTGATATAAGGAGATGTCTATTTGAGATCATATATATACTTTATGGTAATAAGAGCTATACCTAGGTCTTGGACTATTCAAATGTGCCATTTTGGTGCATCTCATGTGATATATATGGAGATATTTTTTAATAATTTCAATTGTTCTTTAGAAAGTATATGATATGAAAGTATTTTGGTCATGACTTTTATTACGTTGGAAACATCAAAATGGATGTCCACACATAAGGATTAAGAATAAGGGTGCAAATCTTGAATACCATGTTCTTATTACTATCTCTTTGCACCTGGGTTCAAATTTATCCTTGGCACGAGGAATAAATTGTAATCCAAGGGGAATTGATTGGCCTAGTGGAGACATGGTTGTGGGATATCCCATGTGGAATAACATGAAAGTGGATGGTGGAGCTTATTCTACCATTGCTGTTGAAAATTTTGAAGGCAAGAAATCTCATATTTATGAGGTTTCTAGCTCCTACTTTTATACAAGATGAGAGGTAGATTGGCCAACCTCGGCCAAGGGAACAAAATATTTTTTTTTCTCCTAAAATAAATCTTAGTAAACTATGAGGTGTTGTTTTGGGTTAGAGATTTTTGAAGGATGTAGTTCTAATGCACATGTTAGAAATTTGACATTTGTAATGGTCAAACAAAACAATCCATAATTAATGATTTCAAGCTATATTTGCATCACATCTAGGATCACCGAGTCGTATGGTTAAAAATAGATGCCCCTTCATTTTCCTTCCATAGATAAAGTAATTGAAGAAGACCCTTCCAAAATTGTGAGGAAAAAGTTCACTCTTGAGTACTCTTAACATGTCTAACAACATCGTTGGTGATTTTTATTCCCATGTCGATGGTCAAATAAAGTAAGCATTTTAATGAACAATGAAAATGTGAAGTGATCTCATTTTCCATCATACCTCCTATAGATTTAGTGACTTGCATGATAGAGAAGAGTCATCTTCCTGTGAAAACATCTTGTAGCATTTCTCTTAGCTAATATTCTCACATGTCATTCTATTTCAATGAGGATACACTAGTGCTTATCCTCCAAATGAACAAATGGATTTTTGGAAATAAATTGCAACAACTCACAAATATTATCATCTATGCAGATTATGTTTAAGAAAAGAAACAATATGTATAAGACATATGAACTGGTCATGGTTCCCGTAGTAATGGAAAGCTATGTTACTAGAAACACAACCCCTCCATTTCCTTGAAACATATAAGGAAACTTTTACAAAGTGGAAATACCATAAATTTATTGGAAATACATGGAATTTTTTCCTATGACATTTTAGTTTCTTGAAAACCTTTTTTTAAGATTTCCAAGTTGTGTCCTTTAGTTAAGTTACATTTCAAATAGAAAAAATTTCTTGATATTTGACTAGTGAGGACCACCATGGACCAAATTTTGACAAGGGGAAAAGGTTAAACAAAAATAAACTTAAAAAGACTAAATTGAGAGAAGGAATATCAAACTTTTCTTATAGAGAAACAACTAACTTTAAGGGACTAAGAGTGGATTTTTCACAAGGAGAAAGAAGAATGGAAGTTGGCATTGATAATGACTTATCTTAGAGTAGTTCATAGAAATATTAAAAAAATTCATAGAGAATCCATTAGAAGTGCAACAACCAATCAGTTCTCCTGCTTAATATTAAGGAAATACCTTTCCAATGTGGGTAGATAAAATACCTTTCTGTAGAATTAAATACATTGTTGAAACATCTGTAGCATTAGTTTTTTTAAGGCGACTCTGTTAGGAGGCAAGGGCCCACCTTGTCATTGAGCTCACCCAGTTTGAATAGCTATAGAGTTTCATAATTTTTTTGGTGTGATTATTTGTTGATACAATGCATGTATCTAGATTATGTGAGTAGTGTGTTGCTAGATCGTTGAGTCGTCTGTAGCATTAATACATTGCTAGAAAAATTAGTTAATTAAAGTGTGTGAATCCTGCATTGCTGAAACAATTGATTAATTGACATGTGTGATCTCTTTTAGGGCATGGAAGTGATTTCTTGATAATTATAAGTGTTGATAAAAGATTTAATTTCTTGTTGAATTGATATCACACGTTTAATTCATTATGATGAATTACTGCTGAAACAAATCTAGATGAATGCATGGTTCTAGTTCATGGTCAAGTATAGTTGATAATTCCAGAGCCTGGAAGTTGTGTTAGCAACATAGAACATATACTTCATTCTTGCATGAGTGGTGATTGGATTTAACTTCTTGCAAAATTAATATATATGCTTTATATTTATGAACAATTCTATATTTCCATTCTTGCTAGAGTGATTTCATTTTTCCACAAGGAGTGATTTATTCTTGAATATTGAATTAGTAGTAATTCTTCTTGAACATTGAATTAGCAATTAGAATTAATATGATTTAGTGAGAAATAAGTTATATAACAATTTCAGCAATTAAGTTGTTCAATTTAGCATTGGTTGATTTAGGTGATTGTATGAGAATTAGTGTCTAAAAGAATTGAAATAATACAAAGACAAACCTATTAGATGGAAAAGTGAAAGCACAATGAATTGTTATTTTTTAAGGATCAAAGGGATGGAAAATCTTCTTGACAAAATATTCGCCAATTTTTTACAAAATTTTATAAATCGGTGAAAGATTCGCTAGTTTTTACAATTTTTTATAATGCAGTGAAATGGTCGCCAAGATTTTACAATATATTATAATTTAGTGAAATATCCGTCAATATTTTACAACATTATATAATAAAATGAAAGATTCTCCAAAACATTTATATATACATATTATATTATTGATAAAATTAGCATCACATTTTCCTATATATCAGGGAGATTAGCCCATTTTTTATACATATAAATCTAAGGGGGGTTCTTAAAATGATCATTGTATATAGGATTTGCACATGAAATTAGACAAGAAAAGATTATTTATATTAATTAAAAACAAAAGTATAAAGTGACATCTTCTGTTTCCAACTCGTTGGAACCGAGAAACCAAGTTACTCCACTTGGGCCTCCACCACTTCAATCCTTCATGCAAAAGGAAAGCGAAAAATACAATGGAGAGCTTGGGAGATGAGCATAAAGATTTCAATCAAAATGGATAAAGGGATGTAGAATCAATCATATGGAAATGGAGAAAATTTTCTTTATAGGTTCCTTACTCTTAAAGTTTGTCCTTTTCCATTTCTTCATAATGACTCAATATATAGCCCTTGAATGGGAAAAGTAGGGTCAAATCAGAGCATTTTCTAGCATATGGAAGGTCAAGGATCGTAACCACTGTGACTTGGAATGGAAAATATGTTTTTTTTTTAATTTTGAACAAAAAACATGATGTATGCGGGATGTAATGGTACAACATGTGTATACACAAGCTGCATAGTTTTTCACATGCGTGTAACTTCAAAATTGATTTTTTTAGGGTTATACCGAAGCATTAGAAATACACTAAGTAAGGGGGGTATAGTGAGTCTGCATTGAGACAAGGGAAGTCCATCAAGGCATGATTCATAAGGTGTGGCATATCACGCTATCATAGTTGTTGGGAAAAAATCCAAGGGACAATTCTCCAACACTGCAAGACTTGTTGGACACCAATCTAGTGACAAGTATCCCAACCCACAAGGGTTGTTGGGAACCAACATAGATTACAAGTTTTGCAACTCACAATGGGTTCTAGGCACCATCATAGGTGACTCAACATAATGCATTCCATCAATAAGTGTCAACTCAACTATGTCCATCAAGGAGTGTCAAATATCAATTCAAATTAGTCCATCGAGGAATATAATTAGAGTAGTCATCTCCCTCTCTCTCCCTCTAAATGGAGAGTATTTTTATTTCTCGTTCTGTCCGAACACATTTTGTGTTTCTTCAAAGTCTTTACACCATTACTTGTATTTAATGAATATTCTCAAGGAAAGGTGAATTAAGATATTTCTTTAGGTGGATGTCTACAAGGTCTCTTCACCAAGTCTCATCGCTATATCCATGCACTTGCATGAGTGATCATCTAGGGAATAATATTACCTCTTCTTCATGAAGTGTCTAGGAGATGGTACTACCTCACTTTGAGCATCTCCCCACTCTGTCAGAGAGTGTCTCAGAGATATCCCCACTCCATCATAGAGTGTTCGAGAGAAGGAAATTCCCTTATCTGAGCATATCCCCACTCTGTCACAAAGTCTCTGAGAGTTCTCCCCACTCCACCACAGAGTGTCTAGGAGAAGGAACTTCCCATTTTGAGTAATATTGGGGACTAATCTCCCCACCTTGTCATAGGGTGTCGAAGAGATCTCCCCACTCCGACATAGAATGTCTTGGATAAGGAACCTCCCTGCTTCAAGCATCTCCCCAGCCTGTCATAGAGTGTCTAGGAGATCTCTCCACTCTGTCACAGAGTGTCCAAGAGAAGGGATTTCCCAATTATGAGTCATCTTATGTACAATTCTCTCCACCTCGTCACAGGGTTTCCGAGAGATCTCCCCACTCTGTGAAAAATTGTTTGAGAGAAGGAACTAATCTCCCCATGCCATTCAAAGGTGTTTGGGAGAAGGAATTATCCCATATTCACTCATCCTTAGCCAAGTCACACAGATAATACTAGAAAAGGATCGATGCATCAACACTACTCATCATGCAATGGTCAATATCCACACCTTGTCATAGGATTTGTGGGAAAAGATATTTCGCTTCCATCAGACCATTCAACCCTATTCAAGTAACAAGGCTAATACTTGGGTAATGTTTGTTCGATGATGAAAAAAACACTTCTCTCTTTATGTTGGAGTACCGTATTCCCTTTGGATCTAAGAATCTTGCTCCTTAAGTATCAAAGCATCTTGCTCCTTATGCATGCAATTCCCTATGTAATTGAGAATCCATGTGTATCGATTTCTGTCATCTCCCACCTGATCTCTCAAGAACACTAAATGCCATCCATGACATAAAAAAATAAAAGAAACCTTGATCACATGTGCATATAAAATATATGCCATAAACTAACCCTCGGCCTTTTTTAACAACTTATGCACATTATAACATAACCACCCAAAGATATGTTTTAAAACATACCATGGTTATAAAGTAATTATTAACACCATATAGTTTGAATGGATACCATAAGCTATTCTACATTCAAATCGACCATTGATCCAATTCTTCAAATCTTGTCGCGATGTCAACGCCCCCTTTTCTCATTAATAATCAAGCCTTATATTTCATTATAGAAATCATTGTTTCAACTGTAGTAAAAGAATTTTGAAGGTGTGCATAAAAATCACCAACCAATATCTAAAAGCACACGTTGGGAAAAAAACCATGTTCATAAGTGAAAGTCCACATACAAAGCCTATCCATATTAAATGGAAATCAATAAATACCACATCCAAATTAAATGCCATGGGTTGGAAGGGAATACCATGTTTTTATGTGAAATTCCACATACATAACCTATCCATAGTAAATAGAAATTAGTCTATACCATATACTAATGAAATACCATGGATTAGAATGGAAAACAATGGGTCAACACCCTTACAAATCCAGACCATGAAACAAACACCACATCTAATAAGAATATGGAAAATACCCAAGGAATTAGGTTTTTACTTGGATTGTGAAATCCGAGCCATTGACTTTGATACCATGTTGTTTTATTTTAACTATTTTCATATATTGATGATTATGTAAATATAGTGAATCACAAGATACATAATATTTATCATGATATCAATACATAAGATTGATCATGCTATCAAAGATTCCTTTCTTATCACTTGTTGTAGTAGAGAGATAGATGAATTGATGCAAATTGTTTTTAAGTTTGTTTTTTGTTTGATGGGTCATTTTTGTTTCATGGGACCCACAGATCCTTTATTTATTTTCCAGGTCGACTTGTGAGGATACCTCATAAATCTATAAACACCAACAAATCCTTCAAAACACCAACACCTCCTTGAATGGTACCTAGTTAAAAGGTTTATATTGATAAAAAAAGTGTTTTGGCTATGTTATTTCATTGGTTTGGAAATGTCTATATTGATCAACAAAATATTTATGTTATGTTATATGACTGTCATGAAAGATATTCATTTTTTTAAAGTTCCTTCACACTTAAAATAATGTAGGTAATTTTGGTTATTGGTCATCCTTAACTTTGTGATTAGAATGTCTTTCTACAAAGTCAACATAGCTATAAATTTAATCAATGGATTTGTAGTTGGCCTTTTCACTTACTTGAACATACAATCGAGTTAAGGATAATGGACATACCATGTGAACCAAGGACTACGCATGGAAATGTCCAAAGTTATTCTCAAAACTTTCACATGCTATTTTTAACATTAAAAAAATTCAAAGTACACAAGAAATTGCCATATCTAAAAAATCAACATTAAAAAATTTCAAAGTACATAAGAAATTACCATATATAAAATGTATTAAGAAACTTTTAGTTGGTTGACCATAATGTTTTTACATAAATATTTTTTAGTTTTCAAAATAATATAAAAAAAAACTTTTGATAGAATGAATCTTTTATATAATCATTAGAAGAGTTTTGAGATAAACAAATGGGCCTCAAAACAAAAATTGTATCATTAAAATTCAGTTTATAAGAACCAATAAGATTCAAGATGATGATGCCAACCATAAGGGTAAAATTTGTAAAATAAAATAGAGGGAAAAATAAATAAAAAACTTTTTAGTATCGTATTTTTGGGGACTCGTTGCATGCGAAATTAAATTATGCATCCAACTCATTCCTACACTGCATAGTGTTGAGCTACCCACGACACCAAAAATGAACATTTCAATAATTAAAAACATATTTTAATATTAAAATACGCTTTTTTATTCAAATTTTCATTTTTGGGTGTGGCGGGTACCTCAAAAGTATGCACTGTTGGTATGGGTTGGATACATAATTAAATTATGCATCCAACGAGTCCACAAACTCAAAATTTGGGTGAACTAATAGGATGCAGACACCTCATTGTAATTCTACTTCTTCAACATCAAGATTGGTGTCTACACTAAGAAACTCATTCATAACTTCAACAACCTCCATTTCTATATTCTCTTCATCTTCTCTTTTTGTTACACTGACAATATTTGCTACAATATGTTCATGAAATGTACTTTAACATTTTTCATTCTTATTATGCTTCATGAACTTTGACACTAAATGAATTTTGTTTCAATTTTCTATTCTATAGACCTTTTCAAAACTATTTTCTTACTTATACACAAGTAATCTACCAAGTCATTGTCATGAAACCTCAAAGCCTTCAAGGCTCTTCCTTCGAATTTGTTTAATTCAACAATCCTCGTTAAATATTCTTACTTTATCAAGGTAATGTCCTCTTCATTAACAAAGTTTACTACATTCCAAAAATATTTATATTTTGTATCCTTAAATGCTATTATAGTTGATCCATCATCCACTTCCTTAACATATCCAAGCAAGTTATATGTACCACTAAACAACAATCACCTTAATTTTCTTCCTTAATTTTAACATTTCTTCATCAAATAAACTTTCTTCATCATGCAATGCTTCAACTTAAAATTCATTTACATATTTATCATCTTGCATGATTTTTTTAAATTTATCCTCTCTATGGTTGTATTTCTCATCACTTGTAGCATATACGGTTTTATCTTCGTGCTTTTGTAGACCTATGGTATTTCTATGTGCATATGATCTTGCCCTGTTTTTCTTCATAATATTCCTTATAATTCCATACACCATGATATACCTCTCAACACATTTTCTAGAGTGTAATGATCACTCCAGTTTCCTTTATGGAATCATCTTTCAAAAAAATATCAGCTTCATTTCAACAAATTGTCACTTCTGCTTCGCCTGATATAGATTTCATGAGTTGTTTCTCATATTCAATTTGAACTTCAGTTTCATCATGCACACATGTATCTACATAGTGGGATTCACCTTCCTAGTGTTTGTTCTCTACTTTCCACACATGGACTGCATTCTTTACTTCTTCAATCTTATCCTCTTCTTTAGTAGCAGGGTATTTTTTAAGGATTCTAATATTATACTTCAGTATAGTATTCTATGGGATTATTTTATATATATGTGTGTGTGTGTGTGTGTGTGTGTGTGTGTGTGTGTGTGTGTGTGTGTGTGTGTGTGTGTTAATGTATTATAACTTCGGAAGATATTCCAGATGTATTTATTGTATTCCTCCTTTAGAAGATGAATTTGGTCTTGTTAGTATCATTGAAAGAATCAATGTAAACCTCCAGATGTAACAATGGGTCAACAGTGCCTAAGTGTCAATATAATAAATGTTATTTGTGGTGTTCAGTTGGACAAGTCATACCAGTGAGTTAGAGAATTCGGCTCTGTTATGTTAGAGTTCAAGTCAACTGAAGAATATAGGGAGGCACTCCCCTTCATTTGTACTCACTCACTCAAGTTGTTTTGCAAGAGATAGAAATATTAGTGTGCCAGGAAGAAGAGAGAAGCAGTTGTCTGGATTTCACACTGCTCTGGTTGAGTTCTATACTGAGGAAGTTTTGCAGGGTTTTATCCCTTGTGGTTTCCTCAAGTAAAATCTCTATGTTCTTGTGTTTTTCTACTTGTTGTTCTTTAAGTGATCTACTAGTAACTATTTGTTTTAATATATCATCTAAGCAAATTAAGAAAATTCAAAATGGTATCAGATCCACCCTGAATGGAAGCACTGCACAATTATGGGTTTGTTACTCCAAGCAAATCCCTCAACGTATGAACCAAAAAAGAGGCCTCTCAACTCGCCCGTGAAGAGAGCATCTTTCTATGGAGATAGAACTGAATTGTGAGAATTTTTAATTTTGGACTAGTTACCATTGTTGGGACAAACTAGGGATTCAATTTTCCTAAGGTTTCAACATCAACCTCATAAAAGGTAAGATACAGTCTTCCTCACCCTAGGGATGCACATATTATCCACCATTCATCTCTACCTGTGATCCCAACTGAAAAATTAGGGTTTCCGCATCAAACCCTAGGTCATCGAGAAGGAGGTCAATCAGGAGCTATTTTATTCAAGTAAGTACTATTCCTCTTTATTCAATTTGAATTTCTCAATCTTCTAAATATGACAAAGAATACCAAGCTAGATGAAAAGATTGAAGGTGTTGAAAACTTCACAGCATGGAAGTATAGGATCATGCTCATCCTACAAGAGAATGATCTAGATAAATTTGTGAAAGTGGAAGTGAAAGAACCAGAAGAAGCTGAAGCTAAGTCCAAGCATAAGAGGGATATGATCATAGCTGACTCCATCAAAGATAACTTGATTCCTCAAGTATCCTCAAGGGAGAATCCAAAAGAAATTTTTGATTCTCTATCGGGTATATTTGAAGGAAGAAACATTAATAGGAAAATGACCCCGAGGAGTCAACTCAAAAGTGTAAGATCTCAAAAGTCAGAGACCATGCAATATTACTTTACAAGAGTAGCTCAAATCAAGGATCAGATAGAATCCATTGATGATATGGTTGAAGAAGCAGAGATTGTGATGACAACCTTAAATGGTCTTCCAAGATATGTGGAAGCCTTTCTCCAAGGAATCTGTTCAAGAAGGAAACTAACCAAATTCTGAAATTTATGGGAACAATGTGTCCAAGAAGAAGAAAGGATAGCATCTAGAGAATAAAATTTAGATGACAATGAGGATCAATCCTTGACAACCCAAACCAAAGGAAAAGGGAAGAGTCATGACCATCCTCCTAAACTCAATGGTTTAAAAGACCCAAGAGAGACTTCTAAAATTTTGAATGCTTAACTTGTCACAAGTTGGGACACATTGCCATCAGTTGTCCCATGGAAATAGAAAGACCAAAAAATATGAGAAGGTTTCAGGCCCATGCTTCTGAAGATAGTGGTCAAGAAGTTGAAGAAGAAGCAAATAAGGATGAGGACTCTAGTGAAGAATATGTTTTAATCTCTCCTCTAACAGGATCAATCTCACCAGGAAACGACACTTGGCTAGTTGATAGTGGTGCCTCCAAGCACATGACTGGTTACATGGAATCACTCTCATTCCTTGAAAAAAAGGAATATCCACACAAAGTAATGCTTGGAGATGATTCCCAATACGCCATTAAAGGAATAGGAGAAGCATCCTATCAATTGGATTCTGGAAATCCTATGAAAATGAAATATGTCCTCTATGTCCTAGGACTAAAGAAGAATATTATTTCCATTTCAAACTTAGACAAGAAAGGCTTCAGAGTTGCTTTTGTGGATAGAAAAGTTCTCATGTGGACAAAAGGTAAAACCATAGATGATGCAGTAGAGATTGGAGTTGAAAACGGAGGACTCTACAAATTGAAGGGACATACAGATTCAACATTAGTAACCAGTACCATAAACCCATGTGAGCTATGTCATAGAAGGATTTCTCATGTTCACTACAAATATCTACCAATTGTAAGCAAGGTTGTGACTGGCTTACCAGAAATTCGGATAGAACATGAAGGAGTGTGCAAAGGATGTGAACAAGGGAAGAATACTAAGAATCCTTCTCCAAAAAGTGATAGTAAAGCAAAAGGGATATGAGATATCATTCTCTCAGACATATGTGGGCCAATGAAAACTACTTCATTAAGCGATCATGTATACTATGCTTATTTTATCTATTACTACTCTCGTAAGACTTGGATATACTTCTTGAAAAACAAGGATGAAGTGTTTGAAAGGTTCAAGGAATTTAAGGCCCTAGTGGAAAATATGTCTGAGAAGAAAATAAAGATTTTGAGTTCAGATAATGGAGAAGAGTTCACATCAAATAAATTCAATGATTATTGCAAGGAAGCCGGGATTAAGAGGGAGATCACCATTCCCTATAATACAAAACAAAATGGCGTGGAAGAAATATAGAATAGATCTATCAAGGAAGCTGTGAAAGCTATTATAGATGATCAAGATATTCCGATGTACATGTGGGTAGAAGCAACAAGAAAAATAGTATATGTACAAAATAATATTTCCATAATGCCCCTGGGAATGAAACTCTATAAGAAATTTTTTCAGAGAAAAGCCAGAGGTAATTCACCTAAAGATATTTGGTTGTCCTGTATACATTCACATTCCCAAGGAGAAAAAGACAAATTTAGATCCTTCAGGAAAGAAGGGATTGTTTGTAGGGTATAGTGAAGAATAAAAAGATTATCGGATCTATATCCCAGGATACCATCAAATTGAACTTAGTAGATATGTCACATTTGATGAAGATACAAACTTTATAAAGTCAAAGAAAGATAATAAAGATGAAGAGGAGTATGAAACTCACAAAGATGCTAAAAGTCCTAAACCAATTAGAAATGAAGAAGAAGTATAGATTCCTGAGGAACATGATATGACAGAACCTTAGTTACCTGAAGAATTACCCAATGAATTGATTTCTCGAAATAGAAAACCTACCTTGGCTTGCAAAGTAATCAAAGAATAAAAAAGACATGGTGCTCTAGAAGGAACCATCTGAGAAGGAAAGAAGCCGAAGTCATACCTTGTTTATATGTCTTTGATGTGTGATATAGTTGATAAAGAACTAATCTGTTTTGAAGAAGCAATAAAACACAAGTACTGGGTTGATGCAATGGTCAAGGAATACCGATCCATTATAAAGAATGATGTGTGGGAAGTAGTACCAAGAACAAAATATAAGTTAGTGGTGTCCTCAAAATGGATCTTCAAAAATAAACAATGAGCATATGGAAGTATTGAAAAGTACAACGAAAGATTTGTAGCTCGAGGATTCTCTTAGAAAGAGGGAATCAATTATGAGGATCCCTTTGCACCAGTATCTAGATACACCTAAATCATAACCATCGTTTCCTTGGCATCCAATATGAAGTGGAAGCTACATCAAATGGATGTGAAGACATAATTTCTAAATGGATTGATTGAAGAAGAGGTATATAGTGAAAAACCACAATGGTTTGAGACTAATGATAAAAAAACTCATGTATGTAGACTAAATAAGGAATTGTGTGGGATAAAGAAAGCACCCAGAGCATGGTATGGTAGGATCGATGGATTTCTGATGAGCTTAGGATTTACTAAAAGTAAAGAAAACTCCAACTTCTACTATAAGATTGAGGATGATGGGATTATGATTTTATTACTATATGTAGATGATATTTTCTTGACAGGAGAGGATAAGCCTATCATCGAATGTAAGAAGAATATTGCTGCAGAGTTCGAAATGAAAGACCTTGGAATGATGCATTACTTTATAGGTCTTGAAGTATGGCAATATCCAGATGATATTTTCCTAAACCAAGGAAAATATACTGTAGAAATATTAAAAACATTTGTAATGTTAGATTGTAAATATATGACTACTCCGATGACAACAAGTTTGAAGCTATTAAATGATGATACTTCAGAAGAAGTTGATGCACCTTATATAGACAAATTATTAGTTCTGTGAAGTACTTAACCAATACAAGACAAAATATATGTTTTGTAGTAAACACCTTAAGTCAGTATATGATGAATCCTAAACACATTCACCTTATTGGGGAAAAACATGTGATGGGGTATCTAAAGGAAAATTTAGACTATGGGATCAGATATGCATCTAGTGGCGAGATCAAATTACATGGATATGCAGATTCAGATTGGGGAGGAAGTGCCAAAGATAGAAAAATCACCTCAAGATGTTGTTTTAGTCTGGTATCAGGCATGATCTCTTGGTTCAATAGAAAGCAGACTAGTATTGCACTTAGTACGGTAGAGGCTGAATACATGGCAGCATATTCATCATGTATCGAAGCAGTATGGCTTCGAAAGATGTTAGCAGGACAATTTGAAGTAGAGATAGATTCTACGAACATCCTTTGTGATAATTGGAGTTGTATTAAGATGACAAAAAATCTAGTGTTTCATGATAGGCCAAAGCAAATTGAAATCAGATATCATTTCATCCAGGGTATGGTTAAGAAAGGAGTTGTAAATCTCAAGTATGTTCCTACAAAGGAACAAGTAGCACATGTATTGACTAAGCCTCTGGCTCATGTAAAGTTTGAATACTTTTGAGACAAGCTTGGTGTAGTTTGAAAGGACTTCTCTCATAAGAGGGAGTGGCAATAGATGGATGATGGATGCAGTCATGAGTAGCTCAGTCTAGAGGAGGATAAGTCTGGATAGGCTTGTTTATCCCAAAAGGGTTAGTAATTCAGATGAGGCATGTTGATCCCAAAAGGGTTAGTAATTCAGATGAGGCATGTTGATCCTAGGGGGATTAGTATGTCTAGCTAGGCTTATTTGGCCAGAAAGGGTTAGTAAGACAAACAAGGCTTGTTTGGTCCCCAGGGAGATCCATATGTCTAACTAGTCTTGTTTGGCTCAAAATAGTTAGCAAGTTAGCCAAAATTCCCAGATGGATCTACGAGAGAACTCACAATGATGCTGCTCCAAAATGTTGAAGGGAAAGATGTATCCTGAGTATGCCATATTGTTGATTATTGAGATGATTTCCTCAGCACTATTATACTGATGATTGCTGAGATGTTTATTGAGACTTTTTGATGATCGTTGCGATGGTTGTTGCAGTATTTTTATACTGATGATTGCTGAGATGTTTGCTGAGATGATTGGTTCAGTATTGTTGTAATGATGATTGCTAATATGTTTGATGAAATTTTTGTTTCAATATTGTTGTGATTGCTAAGATGTTTGTTTTCTTCAGTATTGATGATTTTTTAAGTTGATTGATTGAGTTAGTACCAGTGTTGTTACACTGATGATTGTTGATGTTCCAACATCTCTATGTTGGTAATGCAGATGATGATCTAGCATTAGATGTTGTTTGAGTTTAGCACTAACTTGCTAATGAGATTTTTGTCGATGTTTTAGTATCCATATTAAAATACTGCAGATGATGAAGTTATATATGATGTCTCAGTATCCATATACAGATGCTATAAGAAGATGATCTAGAAGATGATTCAGTATCCATATACTAACGAGATAGATGACGATCTAGTATCCACATACAAGATGATCCAGTATTCATACACTGAGGAGATAGACGATGAATCAGTATTCACATACTGATGCTTTAAGAATAAGACCTAGAAAATTATTTAGTATTCACATACTGATGCTACAAAAGATAATTCAGACTATAATAGAAGATTCCTGAGTACGTACGAAAGACGATTCAATATTTATATAATGAATATTACAGAAGATGATCCAGCTGAGATCGATGATGTTCCAAAACTTACTATGACATAGAGAGACTCACCAGTCAGTTGTACAATTGTAGTAGCAGTTGATGCTATGGTTGAATACCTTCCTAGTTAAGATGGAGTGTTAAAGTATTATAAATTTGGAAGATATTCCAGATGTATTGATTGTATTCCTCCTTCGGGAGATGAGTTTGGTCTTGTTAGTATTGTTGAAAGAATCAATGTGAACCTCCAGATGTAAGTTGGTTCAATAGTGCCCAAGTGTCAATATAATAAATGTTATTTGTGGTGTCCAGTTGGACAAGTCCGCCGAGTGAGTTAGAGAAGCCGGCCTTGTTAGGTTAGAGGTCAAGTCAACTGAAGAATATAAATTGGTAGGCACTCCCCTTAATTTGTACTCACTCACTCAAGTTGTTTGCAAGAGAGATAAATATTAGTGTGCCAGAAAGAAGAGAGAAGCAGTTGTCTTGGTTTTACACAGCTTTGGTTGAGTTCTATACTGAGCAATTTTTGCGGGGTTTTCTCCCTAGTGGTTTCCCCACATAAAATATTTGTGTTCTTGTGTTTATGTCTTTTTTGTTGTTTCAATGATGTACTAGTATCTATTTGTTTTAAGATATCATCTAAGAAAATAAAGAAAATTCAACAATATATATATATATATATATATATATATATATATATATATAGGCGAATAATAAATATGAAACATACAATTTACTACTGAAATTTGTAAATTTTGTCGCATATTATCCAGTTAAAAAACATATTTTATATAAATATAGGCGGTTTTAGGGACTAAAAATGACCAAATAGCAAATTTAGTTTCTGAAAAAATGCCCGTAAAATAGCCAATTGGTGAAATTTCGCCCCTAAAAATTACCCTGTTTAGTAGGGATTTATTCAACTTGATTAAGATTCTAGTTAGTGTCCAAGACAAATGTATTTTTCATATATTTTGGTATTGTTGTTCTAGTAATAATCTTATTTTCAACACCCTACAACTCATCTTGACAGTTATTGGTGTTGCTCCCCCATACACTGTATGTTAAGACAAAAATATCCGAAGTTGTTTTGGACTTGGTTGCTTCTTCAATTTTGGGAAAATGGCTCTCATATTTAATTTTTGTTGAATGAGGTGCAATGTCACAACATCATTGTTGGACTATTGTCCATAATCTCATCCTTTTGAGATTGAGGAAAACCTTAATAGGTTGTCTAGTTTGGGTGTTCTAGAAATCCATTCTCTACTAAATCTAGTAAATCTTCTACTCATAATCTATTTTTAATCTTAATGGCCCAAAATTTGTAGTTTTTACTAGAGAAAATAGGATGTGGTGGTAGATGAAGACTGCTACTCTGATATATGGTCATAACTCCTATAATTATCTCTTTTACAACATAAAAATTTTCATTTTCTTCATATATTTATGTAATTGCATATACAAAAAGTATTACATTGTTTAATACAATATTACCTTAATGTACTTCACTATAAGTATTGATTTTGTTTTTCTCTTCCCCATATCTCCTTTATTAATATTATTTTTATTATTTTTCTATGATTTCGTATCTCAAAGATAATTAATAGAAGTTCCCTCTACAACTTTTACTTTTCAAAAATTCTTTAAAAATTAATTTAAACAACCTTTTCCCAATATATTCAAGTTACTCACTCAAGCTGCACAACTCTACGATTTTTTATGTGTCTCTTTCATAATTTCACATGTATGCCTTACAAGGTTATGTCTAAGAATTATTCACATGGATCCTTTACACAGTTATTGTTGGCATACACCAATTTATTTTCATGGTAGAGCATGGTTCCTCCTCACAAACTAACCACTTCATATGATGGCTACACCCTTTCCTCAAGTTTTACAATGACTAGAATGTTAAAAATGAGAAAATGCATGTTCTAGGTTTTGGTTTCATCCATGCAAGTAGGTTACTAACAATAGAGTGTCTTGGTTTCTCCCTTTATGACTAATCAACAATGGTCGGAATGAGAATTCTTTTGGATGTATTCATATTGCTTCCACAATGATTCCTTGGGAATATTCTGTTGAACCTTGCTTTGAAATCCTCCCTTTTATTTGTTAAGGGTGGATCTAACCCACTCTTATACTAGTATGTCATTTATAGGTGATGAAAAAACACAAAAAATAAGAAGAAGAATTCTGATTGTTTCTCACACACCACACAACACCACCCTTGTGTTACTTCATAAAATGACTTTAAATACATAGAAGGAAATTTCTGTAGAAGGTTCTAGCTACCAAAAACATATAAAGATGGAATGTATACATTTAAGTATTATTTGATTGTGTAAATATTGGGACACACAAATGAAAACTAACCCACTAATTTGAACTACCTTGAATTGAAATCCTTGATGAATTTATTCCAACAATGGATCCATTTAATCACATTCAACAATGGTATTACTCCCTCAAGTTCTTGAGGACTATTATTCTCCTTATGAGGCCTTTAACCACAATAGATTCCCTATACATCAACAATTGAGTCCTTCGATGGGAGACAAGAACCACTAGAAGTTTTTACACACCAGGGATAGATCTTAAACCCTTTATCATCGCTAGATCAGGAAAATAGGTCCTTTAGCATCACTATGGGCATGAACGACATTGGGAGGTTTACACTCCAATGATGGGTCTTATAATATTGATCATCATCTAGCAAAATCAAATCCCTTAGGACTCTAAATGAAGCTTATTGAGCTTGGGGCTATGATACAAAAATCATAAAACATAAAATGCTATAAAGTGAATATGTGTCCACCAATGGTAATATGGGAGGCCTTATGTTTTTTTCACAAAAGAGATAAGAGATGGGTCTTTGGGACTTGCACATTGTTTCCTAGTGTTTGGAAACAATAAAATTATGTTCTAAATAAATATTTTATAGTTCATAATCCATGGAAAAAGTGGCAAACAACACCACAATACTTCTTTATTAGACCATTAACCTTCAAATGATATATTACTCTATTAGTATTTTTCACTCTCCAAGGATGTTTTGAAAAGCAAAGGGCTTATGTCGTAATTGGATCTGTATGGCTAATCGAAAAAGAGCATGACCTCAAACAACTACATTAGACATTAGATGTGATTTTATACATCCAATATTAGCATGGATCGCATTATCATTCTTTTCCATTGAAGAGGGAGAAAAATAGGATCACCCTTGTTCTTTAGATGAATCATTTAGGGATTAAGGGCTATGAACTAAGACACAAATTACAAATAATTCCCTTCATAGATATTACTGTTGTTCAAGTGTGATATGGACTCCCTTATGAGACCAATGACTATGGATGGGTCTCATCACCTTGATGATGGTTGTGAGAGAAATGTTGAAGTCAATGGATAATTTGTATTATTATAATTAGATAATTACTGGTATGTTTCTACTGCATTAACAATAGAATTTGAGGTTGTTAGAGTGTTGGAAACATTAATTAATTAGTCATATTTCCTTTAAGATTATAATGTTAATTAGTCAGAATTAGTAGCAATTTTTAGATTTTTAGCAATCTAAAGCTTATATATATGAATGTATTCATTATTGAATTGGTGAGTAAATAAGAATGTTTAATATTATGTGCTTTTAGTATTTTCTTCAATATTTGTATCATGTGCTATTGATTGCATTATTTTCTTTCTTCACTCTAATTGTCTCCTCATATTTAAACATTTTGGTACCATATTAGGTTGGAGTCATAGGAAAGAATAATTTTATTAGTGAATATTTCCCAAATTCAATCTATTGGAAAAAGTGATAGAACATTTAAAGAAATGGTGAGAAGTAGTAGTGGTGTTAATATTTTCATCCTCACATACCAATATTTAAAGGTCATAATTATGGATTTTGGAGCATAAAAGTGAGAACCTTGTTTCTTTCAAAAAAAACTGTGGGATTTGGTGGGAAATGGTTATATAGATTAGTTGATGCTCAAGTTTTTGCTGGTTAGAACCAATTATACAAAGATAAGTTAAGGGAGAATATAGAAAAGGACTAAAAAAACCTTCCATACATCTAATACATCTAACACATAGTGCATGATTTTATTTTTCGAAGACTCGTTGCAACCCCAAAAAAAGAAATGAGACATGGGATGTGCTAAAAAGCGCATATTAAGGGACTAATAATGTAAAAGTTATTAAATAGAAATATCTTAAAGGAGAGTTTGATACTCTTAGCCTTGAGAATTCAAAATCTAAGCAATATTTTTTACCAAAGTTATGGGAATAGTAAATGAAGTTAAAACTTATGGAGAATATTTAAGGGAACAAAATTTGTTGACTTTTCATTATGGAGTGTTTCTTATACAAATTTGATGTTGTCAAGGACTCTAATGATTTAACTTAGTTGTTTGTAAATGAACTTATGATATCTCTTCAATCCCATTAATCCGAGGAGCAATAGATGGATAGATCTTTTGGAAAAAAATTTGAGAAAGTTTCTAAAGAATAGGTCAATATTCCAAGAGATAATATTCATGATGTTGATAGTTTATCATGAATGAAGAAATTTTGAGCATTCGTGGACAAGGAGTACAAGCAAATAGATGAGGCACTGGTCAAGGAAGAAGGTTCTATGCAAATAATTGAGGAGGAGATAATGATGGGGGTAATAAATTTGGAATATACGAAGTTCAATGTGTTTTATTGTAAAGCAATACTAAGTCCATTTATAACATAAGTGTTAGAAATAACCAAAACAAGAAGCTATTTTTTTGAATATAATGGAGTGTGTGAGATTTATTTTTGTCTTCTGATTTAGCTAATAAGGTTTTTGAAGTATGACCATTGGATAATGGCTACAACAATGGTGAAGTACTTTTGGAAAATGAAAAACTAGTTGAAGTTAAAGGCAGTGGAACAATTACACTAAAAACATTTAATGTGAAGTGAAACATATTAATGTTGTATTATATGTTATTGTCACAAAACATAATTTATTGGGTGTGCATTATCTTATTGAAAATGGATATCCTATTGGTTTTAATAACAATGAATACATCATATATGATCAAGAAAATGATAATCAGGTTACATACAAAATTAATATGGCGCCAAATAAAATATTTTCTTTCTTGTGAAGCAAATAGAGCATTAAAAGTTGGCTATGCTAATGATTTTTTTATTACAGACAGTATGGAATAAAAATAAGAGGTTATAATTACTATATCATAAGAAAATGGTTGGAATACACCAAGAATTAATAATTTATTATTAAATTTTGTTATGATATTTTATTTTTACTATTTTAAATCTTTTTGACAGAAAGTAAAAAATAAAACAAATGTAATTAATTATTCTTTTATTAATAAAAGATATTGAATGAGAAAGAAATGAAATAGATGTTGAAGAGTGTTTGTTGACTCACAAGAGAAAAAGACAAGTGGTTGTAATTCCTGAGTAAGAACTCAAGGTGCAGGAGACATCTTCCCCAAAATCAGGTCACAACTCTTTGTTAAGCACTAAAGAGTAGGAGGCTCATAAATGGGAAAGTCCTAGGAAAACTACTATATAATAGTATGTCCATTAGAAAGAAGGAGGCTAGCATTGGATGGGGATTGAATCTAATAATGAAAGAGATGGCGCGTTAAGTGGATTTTTCTCTTGTGGTTCAACGAACACGCTTGGGGGTTCTCGAGCAAGTGATTTGGACGGTCTAGGAGTTGGTTGAGTGGAATGAATATTCCATTTTTTTCCCAACAATGGTGCGAGGTTCTTATTATGTTTGTTAACACTAAAAAATGTTCACCTAGCTCTCAATGGTCTAAACCATAGTCATACATTATATTCCCAGCATTATTTCTCCATTTTGACCTTCACAACTACATTTCCACTAAATATGGTCCAAAGGATTATTATTCCTTCCCCATAAATGAAGGGAAGTTGAGCATTTATTGTGATTTATCCCCACTGTTCAAAAAGGGAAAAAAACCCTAAAAATGAGAATGGGTCAAAAACCATAGATAAATTCCATGGACAATAAAATACCATGGGTCATTACCATGTGTCAAGAACCCTTGACCATACTATAAATACATTGTCAGGGGGCATACTTGGGCACGCTAACTTGCCAGGGAGGAATACTGGGAAACTATATAACAAAAGTAGTGAGGTAGGAAAAAGGGAAAGTGCCCAAAAACCACAGAAAATCAGTAAGAGACAAAAGCAAGAAAATTTTGACAAAGGAGGGTGCAGTTTCCTTTTGGAAGATCAGAAAAGCTATCATAGGAAAAGAAAGAAACATTTGACAAAGGAGGGCATAATTTCCCTTTGGAGACTCAGAAAAGATGTCATAGGAAAAGCATGAAACATTGTCCTAAAGAGGGCACATTTGATAAGTTGTATGGATGAATTGGACATGGAAACATATTCGCATGGTCCCTACTTTCTAATCACTCAAGTAGGGTGCATGACTTGGCCAAGGTTAGGGTTTCTATGTCAATGAATTGCTCTCACAGGTCACCTATAACCTACACTTGCTAAAAAAATCACCTAGGAATCTATTTAAAGGGGATTCGAGCTCCATTTACTAGTTTGGCTTATGATTGATCGATGTTATGTGAAGAATTGCTTTGAATGAGAGATGTTCCTTGGCCTTTGGGAGATGTGCCCCAATTCTTTCCTCCCCATTCTTCATCCTCCCATTCATTTTCTTTGCAGGTGTTGGAGTGCTCATGTATAAACTATGAGATCAGATCAGATTTATTTTTCAGATATTCTCCTCAATGAAGTTGAGCTCCAGTGAAGTGGAAGCTTCACTTATGCTCCCATCCCATTCTGTTGTTAGATATGGGCCTCCTGCCCACTATTTTGAGCCCCATTTGGAGTGGTAAGTTATTCATTTCTATTTGATGTGAATTAGCGACTAAAGCTTTGTTAAAATCTCTAATAAATTGTAATCTTTTTGTCCAATAAGATCAAATATAAAATATTCCATGTATGAGCTTGATTTGTCATTAAAATGAGGGGTTTTTTATCAGTTTATTGCTTAGTAAATGATGTAATGACCTTGATCATGTTTCTAAGTGATGTAATATGTTTAGTAAATATGTATTAGGCTCTAATAAGTTCCATTCTTTGTACTGAATTCAACATGATATGAATTTCAATCTTTATTGTACACCCTAGCTAGATAGCTAGCTTTTTTTGTGTAAATAAAATTTGTATTACTGCCTAAAAACTGTTACAATGGAGCTCAAAACCTACAGGCCTAAGACAACCCACACAAAAACCTTCCTTTCCCCATTACAATTGATGAGCTTGTTACCCACCCATCCCAAAAGTGGGAGAGCTCCCTCTGTGGAGACCTCAATCCCTGAATTACATCCAGAATTACCATCATATATGCTATATTAATAGATAAAGAGATAGAAAAACCTACATACCATAAGCTAACCTGCATAGACAATCACAAAAATACAGAGGGTGCCCCACCGGGGGATTAAGGAAGGGCCTGGAGCCCTGGGCTCGGACCCGCGCTTTGGCACCGACCTCCCAGGAGCTCAACCGCATCTGTCCTATGCTCTTCTGGAGAATTATCAGTTCTATCGATGCTCCTTTTGCTTCCTTGACGACCAGACCCCCCTCCACGTGATGCTACATCCCCAGGTAATACAAGGCAATGCCCAGGCAGGAGGCGATCTGGTCCACCTTCCGGTGCATGAGACGACAATCTGAGTTAAGGGATTTGAGATTCCTTCACATTTCTCGAAATTCTTCATTGTGCTCCTTCCAAGCCTTTATGGGCTCGTCCTCCCCCTCCCTTTTTTCCATCATCTTAGCAAGCTTCTCCTTAATTTTTGCTACTGCGTTGAGGTTCGACTAGGTGACCAAATTCATGATAACCTAGTAAATCATAACCAACCAGTCATGATCCAAGGATCATCCCACCATGGAGCTGAGGTCGAAAATCCAACCATCAACCTCTTCTCAAACCACTTCAATCGGCATGGAACTTACTTGATCCTATAGCACCTTCTCCACTTTCTCTGTTGCTAGATGGGCAATGAGCGATATTTGGTCTTTGAAGGCCTTCGCAGCAGATTGAGCCTGAAGTTGGGCCCAAGTTTCTACTTTCTTCCCCATTCAAATTGCATTTTTCCCTTTGTCCTGGTTAACAGTCGGTCCTATAGTACCCCTTGGTTTCCCAAGACCTCCTCAAGGGGGAGCCATCTCTCGCTTCGTAGTCTCACCCCTAACATAATCACTCTAAGATTCCTCTACCCATAGACCACACTTTAAACATGCAAGCCTATCTTCAATGCTCCTCAGAACTCGGGTGATGGACTCTTCAACCTCCTTCAAATTAATAGGAAATAGTTCCATGGGTGCGTTAACGATTTGGTACTGGATAATGACAACCCATATCCTGAAATCATCCGTCTCTGTATGACGAACTTGATACTCTCTTATATCTCTCATCATTCCTCGATCATCATTCCATACAGAGTCTAATCTACTTCTCCCTTCCTGACCTCCATCGTACCCTGACTTAATGGTTAAATGATCGCTCCAGATCGCCATGATCTTAGGCCACATGCGAACACAGTTTAATTGTCCTGAATCGTGGAAGGACCTTGCTACCGTCTGTACCTACCTGAGTCCTCCCTCATTCCTCCTGTCACCTGTCCTCTGTCATTCATATCATGGGTAGCCAGATGTTGGCATCCATAAATCCATTGCTCTACCTCGAAATCTTCTAGCCGCCCCCTCCGATTGGCCCTGAATTCACTGACACCGACAATAGCCAGTAATTGCACCACTTGGTTTTCCTCTCTCCTGATGTGGGTGAAGGAAAGTGGCGGGTACGTCATAACCATGGCATGAAGGTCATCCATCCTGCTGGCAAGGCGTCAACCGGACAACACTTTCTCCGTGGATTTTCCATTGGCCAGTTGCTTCACCATATGGACAAGGATACTGGAGTACCTTGTATTATTTCTGACATCCACCCATTCTTGATGATGATTTGAATGCCCTGGATCATCCCTTCCAGCTCTGCAAAGTTGCTGGTGTCCATTTTGAGCGAGCCATAGTAGACCTGAATAATTTATCCAAAAGAGTTTCTATAGACCCTACCATAGCCTTCATCACTTGGATTTCCTCTAGCCGCACCATCGAAGTTTAATTTAAATACTAGCCTTAGTGGGGGAGACCAAGAGTTTGGGATCTCAAATCTGAAGTACTTGGGTTTTTTATGAAGACCATTGATGACCCCACTATCCAGTCCCCATGCCTGTGCAATGCTTTTTTCCAGACCAATGAATTCTTTGTCCTCGTCTCTCCACTGTAGGGTGCGCAATGTTTCCATCAGGTTGGAGGTTATAATTTTGTAGACATCCTCAGTGGATTGTTGTTTTCCCCTAAAAATTCTATTGTTCCATTCCTTCCATATTACCCACATCACAGTGCCTATAAAGGCTTGCCATAAGAATTGAAGAATATTATTTTTGAAATCCTTGGCATGCCAGTCCCTTAAGGTTTTTTCTGGGTTTCCTCTTCTTTTGTTGCTCTTCCTCAAAAGTTGTTCTCCTTTGTCCCATATATTAGAGGAGAAGGGGCATGCATCGAGGAGGTGACCCATGCTCTCTTCCTAGTTAATACATAGAACACACCATGATGGACCTTGGATACCTCTGTGCCTCAATTTTTCTCCCGTCAGGATCCTGCGTCTAACCACAAGCCAAAAGAAGGTAGCCACTTTTGGACAAGGTTTGGAAGTCCATACTTTCCTCCAGATCTCATCCTCGTCCTCCTGATCCCTTATTTTAATGTTATATGCTTATTTTATGCTGAAAGTCCCCTTCTGTGAGTATCCCCATCTGAGGGTATCATCCCCATTCTTGATTAGAATGTGGCGCTCTTGTAATTCATTCTCAAGGGATCCAATATAGTCTATCAAGATCTTGGAATCCTGATTGCTCAGGATCATCCATCTGTGCTTGTCTTCCTAAGGCCTCCCCTCCCAGAACTGATGAGCCTTTTATTTTCCCTCATCTATACTTCTGGCCCAGATATGCTGCCATTTCAGGTCATTCCCTAGCTTAGCGAATTGATTCTAGGAATTGTCCCAATATTTGGCGAGGTTTCCCAATTTAATTTCCTAGAAGCCATGTTCCTGGATCAATTTATTCCCTTCCCTTTCCTTCTGCCAAATGTGGGATCCTTGAGGATCCTCGTTGAAACACACCAGTTGAGTGTTTGGACAACCCCTAGCATACTTTATGTGCCAAATATTGGCCCAAGGCTCCTGTCTGTAATTGCACAATCTCCACCATATCTTGGCTCCCTGCACTTTCCCCACCACTTCAGGATCCTTGAGACCAAGGCCCCCTTTATCCTTAGGCGTGCTTACCTTATCCCAACTAACAAGGGAAAATTCAGCTTTAGTTTCTATCCTTGCCCATAGGAAATTCCTTTGGATGCTTATAATTTCTCATAAGACTGACTTTGGAGCAGATAAGACTGAAAATAGGCACATTGACATGGCTTGGATGACCGATTTGACCATTACCAACCTCCCAGGGAGGTTCAAGGGTTTGAGAGTCCAGTTAGCCAATATGGCCTTTATCCTGTCCAATAGGTCTTTCTAAGAATCCTTCCTGATAGTTCGTTGGCCCAAAGGGACCCCCAAATACTTGGTCGGCAGCGATCCTTTTTGAAATCCCAAAATTCTCTCGATGTTTCTCTAAGTTATGAGTAGAGTGTTGAAGAAAAAAATTTGTGATTTCTCTGAATTAATTACAAGTCCTGACACCTTAACAAAGGTCGTTAGCTTGTTTTGAAGGGTCGAGCCTCTTGGACTGGAGGATGCCCCATCAAAATCATGTCATCCACAAACTGTTGGTGTCTTTTTTTGTCCATCTCCTCATCGAACGATAGTTCCCTAATCCTCCCATGTCGTGCTTGGGCCTTGATGAACTTGCTTAACCCTTTGGTTTCCAGAATCAAGAGAAATGGGGAGAGGAGATATCCCTGTCTGATCCTCCTGGAAGGAGAGAAGAGCCTTATTGGGGAGCCGTTTAGCAGGATGGAGTAGAAGGGAGAGGAGACCAAAACCATGACCCATTCCACCCAATCTTGGCAGAATCCAAAATCCTCAAGCACCTTCTCCAAGTAATTCCAGTTCAGCTTTTCAAAATCCTTGGCTATGTCTAATTTGATGAGCATTCCTGGGTGTCTAGAGCATTTTTGGGAGTGGATAGATTCTTGGACCATGATAATGCCATCCAGGATTTGTCGACCTTCTATGAAGCCATAATGTTTCGGGTTGATTAGCCCTGGGAGGAGAGGATTAATTCTATTTGCTATGACTTTGGAAACTACCTTGTATATCACATTGCAGAGAGCTATGGGTCTAAACTTACCAGGAGTAACAGCACCCTCTCCTCTTTGGATTAGGTATAGGAACATCGCGTTTAAGACTTTACGCACTCCTTTTCTTTTCCGCGATTCCTCTACTATGGCCCATAACTCCTCCTTGATCAGGTCCAAGAAGAAATGAAATAAATCAGAGGTGAATCCATCAGGGCCTGGGGCCTTCCCCTAAGCCATCATATTCATTACCTCCTCAACTTCCTGCATGGATATAGGTTTGGTGAGGCTTTCATTGTGCTTCCTATATACTGATCTCGGAATCAAAGCTATGGTCCTGTCGATATTCTGTCCCCTATTAGTGTTGTCTTCTCTCATGATCTCCTTGAAATGGTTGGGGAGCTCCTCCTCAATCTCTTCCTTGGTTTCCACCTGGGTCCCATTGGTATTTTTGAGTTTGTATATCTTTGAACCCAGCCTATTGTTGACCATCGAGTTATGGAAGAATTTGGTGTTTTTGTCTCCCTCCCTTAGCCATTTGACCTGGGACTTTTGTTTCTAGAATATTTCCTTTTTCCTCTCTCTCACTTCCAGCTGGGAAAAAAGGTCTTTCTCCTTTTCTTTCATCTCCAAGTCCCACCTAGAGTCCATCCCTTTCTATTGGATGAGATGTATGTCTTGAGAAAGCCTCTTTTTGTCCTCAAAGATGTTTCCAAAGTCTTCTTTGTTCCATGTATGGATATTGGCTTTTAGTGCCTTAAGCTTCTGCTGGAAGATGTACATCCTTGTCCCACCAGGGCTATCCATCTCTTGCCACCATTGTTCTACTAGACCTTTAAATTCCTTGTGATTGATCCAGAACTGCTCAAAGCGAAAAGGCTTAGGTAGTCGAGTACCCACACCCTCCCAACTAAGGCATACTGGCGAGTGATCAGAGCCAGCTGCTGGGAGCACATTTTCCCTAATTTCCCCTGAGCCTCTGACCATGTTCTCTAACACCAAGAATCTGTCTAATCTAGAAGCAACCAGATGGTCCCCACCTCTCATGTTGTTCCATGTAAACCAACCGTCCCCAGTGTCAATGTCCATTAGAGTGCTTTGGGCTAGAGCCTCTCGAAATTCCTCCCGGTGCTTGTCCATCATCCTTCTTCCCCCTTTCTTTTCTCATAGTGAGGTAATCATGTGAAAATACCATCCTATAATCCATTGTCCTTCCTAGGCTGGCGCACAGATCCATCTCGGGTGGTGAATAAAGGTCTGCTTCTGAGGAAAGGAACTTGGACCATAGATATTAGTTATCATTCCTCTGATCCCTGATCCTAAGATTTCAAACTCCACTATTAGGGAGAAGTGACCATCTCTACGTTGCAAGAGATCTTCCTCTTTGGGTTTCCAAAGAATGGCCATTCCCCCTTTCATACCATCTATGTCTCTTGCCATGACCTTGCTACCTTTCCATATCCTTTGCCCAATCTTTATCATGGTTTCAAAGCTACAGTTAGTTTCTTGCAAGAAAAGAATGTCTGGTTTTTCCTGTTTTATCTTCCTAGATAGGATTCTAATCTTCCTTAGGTGATTACACCCGCTAATATTCCAGGAGACTATCTTCAATGGGTAACTTTACTTACTTCAGAGAAGGCCACTTTGATTGTAGGATACTGGCCCGATTCCATCAGTTTGACTCCAATTTTTGCTATCCTCTACTTGTTCGTTTTTCAGCCTCTCTTCTAGTCTTCTTCTAGTGATTTCCTCTTGCTTCCCTTCTGCACCTCCATGCTGATCCCCAGATCCTTGTGCACTTTGGACTAGATAATGGCCTATCGTAAGAGCTTGATATGTTCCCAGGAGACATAGCCCTTGCCCACGTTCTTGCATTCTTCTTCCAGTTCCCCAAGTTCCATGTCCTCGGATTTGTCTTCTTCCATGATGAATGGCATGTTGCCAGTGTCGTTCTCATCCTCCAATCCCTTCATCTCAGTTTCCTGGGAGCTGGTTGGTCCCCCTTCTTCCTTTGATTTATCCTCTCCATCTTCCTCTAAGACATGGAAAGGGTTTGAGGAAATCATGGGTTTTCCAGCCATTTCCTTACACAATTTCTTCCCTCTGTTGCTCCTGCCCCTCCTATTTTTGACCTGTATGAATCTGTCATTGGCTTATGTTTCCCCTTCATGGTCTAGGGCGTTCTTCTCTTGGATCCCCTTTGGGTAGTTCCTCCCAAAATGACCATACTCGTGGAAAATCCTGCACTAGAAGGGTAACTGTTCATAGTCAATTTGTTGGATCCACTGTTCATCATCCCATTTCAAGCTTACCTTCTAAGGAAGTTCCTTCGAGAGATCCATATACACACAAATTTGAGCAAACATAGTATACCTCTAGAGCCTAGTTTGCTCAGTAACTTTCACAAATTCCCCAATTGAATTACCAATATCGCATAATATTTCCATATCCTAGTACTCCCCGGGAAGACCCACCAAGTGGATCCACACCGGGGCTACTTTCAGATCTTTAGATTCAAGGTTGAAACACTCCTTCTAGGGTCAAAGGTAAAGCACTACCAAGAAGAAAAAATAGGGCCCTCCTTCCAAGATCTTGTCACGATCTTCCTGATCGAAGAAGATGATCGTAAAGAAACCCTTTTCTCCAAACTGCAGGTCATAGTGTATCTTTGGACTCCATGTGCTCTGGATCCATCAAAGCAGATCTTTCTCCTTGGGCCAAACCCCCACAAACTTCCCAATTAAGGAATTTTCCTTCCACATCTCTATTTTCCCTCGCATTGATTCTTATCGAATCTGGATAGTTGGGATTGTCTGAGCCCTTGAGATGCGTCCTCCGAGGCCTGATCTCTTCCCCTTACCTTTCCCCTTCTTCCCTTTTTCCCGATCTGCCTTGCAGTCGCTACCTTCCTCCGACATTCAGCGCCTTGCTGTGGCCGTCGCCATGCTTGCATAGGGGTGGGGGGGGGGGTTCGTAGCCCCCGCCCCCATTCAACCAAAATTTGAGTGCTTAAACTCCTTCCTTCTCACATCTTTGATCTCTCCTCACTCCACCAGCCAGCTTAACACGATAATGTTTTGTCCGTGGCCAGATAACTAGTTAAAATTGACTAGTCTAACAATTTTTTAAATTTAGAGAGTTATGTGCATCAGAATTACATTTAAGAAGTTGGTGTATGTCAATAAATGAACCTTATTTCCATCAAAACCATTAAACATAAAATTTGTTGCATTCGTACAAGGTTTGAGCAGCCTCCATTACATAGGGCCTCACCAAGCCAAAATTTCCAAATTCTCCCAATTCTCCCAATTCGATCCCAAAATTCTCGAACCAATCCAGAAATGTTCTGAACTCTTTCAAAGCGTATTTTCTTCTGTATGAATGTCTGATATCATATTTTTTCATTATCCCAAGCCTCTGGTTGAAGGGACTTGAAGGAATCTTCCTAGTTTCATGGTTGGGTGACCCAAAAGTGTGGGAGTAAGTTTCAGCATAGCTGAATCTGAAACCGAAATGGTCCCCAATATAAATGTGTTAGGGAAGATGAATTTTTTCTTCCAAAAATTTATTTGGTTTTTTCCCACTTCCTGCTTCCCTATTGCTAAATTTCTCAGCATAACACCTCCATTTTCCTAGTGAAAATAATTGTATGACTGAGTGCACAGTTTGAGTTATAAATCAATAATTAAGTCTGCAGCAATATCAGTTATCAGATCTTTATATCATATCTAGGAACATTATAGTGGTATTAGAGCTCTGATTTCCTTTTGTGAAAAAACCCTTTTAGTTTGAGTCCTTCCGGTCAAAACTAGTAATTCCCTAGCACCTAGTTTGACAATTTTTCTATACCAAGTCTTTTTCTAGAGTTAGTATCTCTTAAATATGATCTGGGGATATTATAGTGGTATCCAATCTCTTTCTTGGATTACCCTGTGGAAAGAAATTTCTTAGTGAATAAATTTGTATCCATGTCATACTCTGAGCAAGACTTTGATAAGCAATAGGAAGAATACTGCAGAAGGTATGAAGAAGACCTTGAGCAGTCTCAAAAGAAGGCTATGAAGAGCCCTCATGCAGTTCTCACATATAGGTAGTGGGAATTATATGGATGATTTAGGGATCCCAATATATGATGATTCCATTTGGCAGAGATCTACAGGTATTATTGACCAAATGTTCAATGGAAGAAACCTTAAGGAATCCTTCCAGTACTCCATGGAGTACTATTCTTTGAAAGAAGAGATAAGGGAGGTCTTTTGTTTTTGAGATTAATGCACTCTTGAGATACAAAAGTTGGCCATAGATCCCTATAGTGAAAAAAATTGAAAAGGATTTCACACATGGTTGATGAAGTGTGCAAGAAAGTGGATACTAGTCTAAGGTTGCCTCCTGGAGCCAAAAGAGGAAGAAAGACGAAAGACTCATCAAAGCCATCTACTTGTCCAATCAGTAAGAGGATGTTTAGAATTTTTCAAAACAAAATATCCAGTGACCATCTTGATGAAACTTCTTGTTGTTGCAACACTAGCATATATGATGTAAGTAAATTTCTTGTAAAATAATTCAATATATAATTTTGTCATCAAGAACATAATGATATAAATCTCCATACTTATTAAATATCTCATACTTATAATAGTTGATGAATGGAATACTGATGAATGTTAAAGAATCTAATGAAATCTTCTCTTGTAAGGGAGTTTAGTATTTCTTAACATTACAAGTGTTTGATCTATCTCATATTACTTTTTAAAATCTATGTTTAGATCTAAAACCATATATGTTAGATGTGCTTCAAAGTTTACAGATACCATATTGACAATTAAAATTACATGCCCTAGTTTACATCTGTATATTAGGCCAACATTTCCTCCACCAAGCATGGTCAAGGGACTATGACTCATAAAAAGTTCTTAAAGCCTCCTAATGGTGTCCATATTACAACACAAAGAAAAATTATGCTCTTGGGAGGTTAGGCATGGTTGTTTGAGGTGTTTTTCTTGATAATGCTAGAATATGAGTATAGTTACTAATTCTTGATGCTGCAAACGATTGTTTTTATTCATTTCCCTAGCCATGTACCAAACCCATTTTTTGTGGTTCTCCATAATGTGTGCATGTTTTGCTTGTCCATAATGAGTGTGCGTTTTGCTTGTCCATAATGCATGCACATTTTGCTTCTCCATAATGCATGCACGTTTTGTAACTGTAAATTGTGTCTGTGTGTTTTTCTCAGCCTAACCTACGTGTCATATGACATGTGAGGCTCGGTATTAACCAAACCAAGCATTACATAACAAGAACATGTTGTATTTCTATGTACCGTGAGTGTGTTTCCTAAAAGTAGGATTCCATCTAAAAGTTCCATCATCTTCTTGCACACACCAATAATGAACATCGTTTGGATTTATGTGACGACATCGACAATTCAAGAGAGTTTAATCTTTCATATACTTATGAAAATCACAAAATTTTAAAGCAACAAAAAAGAACTAGTTTAATATTTGTGAAACAAATTCGACTCAGAAACCAATGGAAGTTGAGAAGGCCCTTTCTAGAAAAGGTTAGTACAAAGAAAATGAGTAAGGAATACAAAAGTATTAATCAAGTGGAAACACATAAGTTTTCATTGAAGAAGTTATAATGTAAGAGAATCCACAGGGAAGAGAGTTTTCTATATGTATTTGAATTTTTTAATTTGGCATTGTTGTGTGTTCTAAACATGAGAAGCCATCTATCATGGTGTTAGAGAGACTTAATAGAAAATTGGTGGATTCTTCTCTTCTCCTTATCGTGCGACAATGCTCAAGAACCATTCTTGGTGGTTAGACTAGCTCGAGACAAGACCTAGCAGACTACAACCCTCAAACACACACTTATAACTAGTTACATTTAGTCATTTTCTGAGTTAAGTTAGAAAAATTAACACAACAAAAAAGAATGCATATATGAGAACATCAATACAAATGTTTTGGCAACACCTCAACCCGGCGTGTTTAAAAATCATTTAAACATAAGAGTTTTTAATTTGCACATTACCTAATTGTTCTTGGTGCATGGTTTCAGTGCAATCAAGATAGTAGGAGCTGAAGTGTAAACTAAATTATTTTTAATTTTTTTGAAATTGCTAATTATGAGTTAGACTAACCTCTAAAAATAATCGAAAACCTAAATTAGCTAGATGTCGATGGAGTTTATTAGGAGTTTGGAGGAGTTTATTAGGATTTCCAACTATTTTATTAGGACTTCGACTCTTACATGGCTAGACTCCTAGATGCCAAATGCAATTGGACTAATCATTAATCCTTAAGTGATTAGAGTTGAAATTAATCTAATAGTTGTAAAATCATTGTAGTTAAACTAATAGTGTATCTAATAGTTATCCAATATCTGTGATTAGAGTTGAAGTTAAGCTAATAGTTGTATCTAATAATGGATGGAGTTAACCTCGTAGTTGTATCTAATAATCAAATAGTTGATGATTAATTTTAATTTTTACAACTATGACATCTTAATTAAGCTATTTTTTATGTTTTTTGGAAATTATTAATTATTAATTTTGAACGACAACCATAGAATCAATCTAGATAGTACACTTGTCTCATTCTCATTTAATCTTGAACGACACCCATAGAATCAATCTAGACAGTACACTTGGCTCACTCTCGTCCGTAGATAAAAAAGCATAGATGGCAGTCCACCCCAAAATTCTAACATATATACACCTTCGGCGTAATGAATTGAGTTAAGCTCATAGTTGTATCTAATAATCAAATACTTGTATCTAATAATGAAGTATACTTATCAAATGTTAACTTTACTATTTTTTACCTTTTTGAAATTATTAATTTTAAATTTTTCATAGAATCAATCTGAACAATACACTTACACTTGTCTCATTGTCGTCCATAGATGAAAAAGCATAGATGGCATTCCACCCAAAAATTCTAAGATATAAATATATAAACACTTATAGGTGTAATTAACTACATGCCCAACTCCTAGATGGAGGAGATTATTAGGACTTTTGAGGAATTTATTAGGACTTCTAACAATTTTATTAGGAGTTGGATTGTTACACGACTCCACTTTAGCTATACTCCTAGATGTGAACTGTACTTCGACTAATTCTTATAAGCAATTAGAGTTGAAGTTAAGCTAATAGTTGTAGAATAATTGGAGTTAAGCTAATAGTTATCCAATATAACCCTCATTAAAGTTGAAGTTAAACTAATAGCTTAGAATCATTTGAATTAAGCTAATAATTGTATCTAATAGTTAATTTAAAATTTAATATATCATCAATTGCAATTAAGTAAAAGTCATGATTTCACTTGAAGTTAAGCTCATAGTTGTCTCTATTAATTGAATAGTTGTATCTAATAATTCCAACTATGATAATATCTACTTATCAAATGTTAACTAAGTTATTTTTTTAATTATTATCCTCCATAAATTAAAAAGCATAGATGGTAGTCCACCCCAAAATTCTAAAATATATAGGCTTATTGTAGTAAAAATAAATATAATTGTTGTTAAAAATTATATAAAAATGTTTTTAAAAAATATTTTTTATAATAAAATTAGTGATAAAAATCATATAAAAATGATTTTAAAATTTTGTTATTTTTTCAAATGGAAGATAGGACACATTGATGTTCCGTTAAGAATCAAGGGTGGGACGCACCATCTTACGGGTGGTTATACACTAAAAACATAAAAATAAAATGACTATATCATTCTCATTTTCATATATATTATAACAAAATATATAATAATATTTAATTTGTTGTTCTTTCTTAGTCTTGGCTGATACTAAACATATATATCAAAGACAAAATAGAGATTCAGTGTTTTCCTCGATCACGAGGAAAGTAAGAGATGTTATTTGTGACCGATCATTTCTTTCTATTTTTATATTTTAAAGCTTCAGTGATTGTTCATGTTTATATATTTTTTTTTTGAAATCTCTTAGAAATCGTTAGAGAGAAAATATTGAGCGATAAACTTTTGGAAGAGAATTTCTAATTGTGTCGTTTCTAAAATTTTAATAAACAATCTCAGGAAAATTGTGTCGTTTCTGGTTTTGCTTGGATCTGTTTCTTAGAAATATTTAATTTAATTGAATGCAACGCTAAGTGATCACTTTAAAGATGGATCCAATGTTTGTTATCTTCACTAAAATTTGATGTTTCAAAATTTAGTATTTAACTAGTAACAATTATATTAATAAAATCGCATGCAACTTGGCCATAAATATTCGCTTGAGTGGAAAGAAGTTGTGCGATGGTGTTTAAAAAGTGAGGAAGTTCGTGCAAATGGCCAAACAACTGCAACAATTCGGAGAAGAATACATCTGACCTAAAAGTTACACTTGATAGGTTTGGATGGAACAGATTACTCTGGAAATCCTCTTTATCATCTTCATTCTAGGGTTTTAGGAAAGTCAGAGTTATATGAAACAATGCTTTATGACCGTTAGTCTTCTCAGCCGCCTCTTGAAATGAAGGTAAGAAATGGTTATTGTGGCCAAAATTATGTTAAATGTATACAGCTAAATATGTATTCTTCTCAAACACACAAACGTTTTAGTTTCTCCAACGTGGATGAATCCCTGTCTATTCTACCAGTTTCTAAGGATGCCCATCATAATTATATGAGTTAGCTTTTTACCAGACCATTTGCTATGATTAGTAAAGGCATGTTTATTTATGTATCATTTGGTCATATGCATGTATGCTTGCAATTTTGGTGTTGTTCGTTATTCGCATACTCAACTATCTCTGTTTCCTCTGGTTGTGAAAAACATTTAATCTTTGAAGAACGGAAAATATATCATCGAAATCATCACGTCGATTCGTGTTATTTGTTATATATAAGATTTCAAAAAGTTAAACCTCAACTATGCTTTCAATGATTGTTGTAAAAAATATTATATTGAAAATAGTCATCTCCAGTTCTGTAAATACTTAATTTCTTTTAATGAGTTTCTATAAATATTTAAATTACTAATGAAATTGATTATTGAAAGAGTTAGTAGCTAGTATTTGTATATATTTGTTAAATAAATTGTATTTTTTTCATTGAAAATCATATCAATCAAAACTTCATTAATTGCTTTATTTATTGTGATACATTATCATTTACAATAACAGAAACAAAAATGGCATGTCAAAAAAAACACTGGAGGTTGGATAAAGCTTAATGCTGAAGGTTGGATAAAGTTATGTTTAGATTAACGCTTATTCTGATGCCATATTTCATTGTCCGTTGAAGGATATCAAATTAAAATACTTTACATTTAAGTGAGTTACATTCATATCAATTTATCTCTTAATCATCTTTAAAAGAATGAAAACCTAATTACATCTATATGAAAACTTAAACATATAATTTTCTAATTGGATATTATATCTATTAAGTTAAACTTGAGTGAGCTATAAGGATGAATTTAAAAGACATACCAATTTATCTCCTAACCTCCTTTAAAAGAATAGAAAACCTAATTATATCTATATGGAAAACCTAAACATTTAGATGCACTAGTTCATAAGGAGTTTGGAGGAGTTTATTAGGAGTTAGAATGATTTGTTTAGGAGTTCACGTTTACATGAGTGCACATTAGGTAGACTCGTAGATGCCAAATGCCCTTGGACTAAAAATAGTTGTTAGAATCATTGGAGTTAAGCTAATAGATGTATCTAATAGTTAATTAATCTAATAGTTATATCCTATATAACTGTGATTAGAGTTGAAGTTAAGCTAATAGTTATAGAATCATTGGAGTTAAGCTAATAGTTGTAAGTAATAATGGATGGAGTTAAGCTGGTAGTTGTATCTAATAATCCAATAGTTGAAGATTAATTTTAATTTTTACAACTATCACTACAATTGTCTAATTCAGTGAGCCCTATAAAATCAATCTGACTATACACTTGTCTCATTTTCACTAGTAAATAGATCCACAAATTATACAATTTAATAATTATATTAAGTGGTTGTAAATAGTTTTTTTTGTGAACTTAAAGGACAATGACATTTACTACATTTAGCATAAGGGTTACAATTTGTAGGATTGCTATGGATATAAGTTAGATTTAATCATTTTGAGAATATTGAGTAGAAACTAGTATCATGGTTTTATGTTTTCAAGACCAGCCTTTGTTATCTTAGATTCATATTTGTTACATTTTTTAGAAGCCCTAACTTCAGGTATACTTAATATCTCACATTCACGTTTGAATCATTTATAAATTATAATAATTTATAATATATGGAAATATTCATTTTTATTAATAATTATTTTAAAATTTAAAATGTTTTAATTTAAATATTTAAACAAAGTTTTTAAATTACTAAAAATCTTTTCAACTCAAAATTAACTTTTTATATTTGGAATTAACCTTTTATATAGTTGGAATTGTGTGGATTCTAGAAACCATATATTAACATAAAATCTTCATTATGTCTCTACACATTTAAAACCTTAATTTAATGTATTATTATATTAATATATATCTTTTATTATCATAAATTTAAGCATTTAGATATTATTTCAGATTTTGGACTTGTTTGAACTATTAAACTAACCACGTATAATAACTGTACAGCATGGAATCATTTGATGGTAGTGGTATCTTATTTATTTGTCTTGATTAAAATTTAAATAAGCTTAAGTAAGTTACCATTTATTTTTATTTTTTAATATCAATTTTTATATTTTATGTATTTATTAAATAGTATTTACTCAAAAGTTTACCAACCCTACTGCTATTTTAATAAATTTAAATAAAATGTGTGGAAAATCTAGAAGGCATGAACAAAGTGTTTTTGAATTCTTCGAAATGTTCGATGGATCAGTCCCATGTTTTAGGGAAGCTTCAATCTAATTGAAATGAATTGAATGAAGCCTTACTTTTAGTTTATCAAATGAATTGATTCTCACTGTCAATTATGGAGCAGTTTAACTAAAGAATAGTTTTGATTTTTAAATTAATTTTTTTTTAAGATATAGTAAATTTAATTCACAAAATCTATAATTTCTATACTTTGTTGAAACTCAAAAATAAAATTATCTAACAGAAAAAGCCCACACTTTATACAATTTAACAATGTTTTTACCCACTTTGAAAATTCCATGAACTCGGTCAATTATCGTCCATTTCACTAAATCTTGATCATGTTGTCGTAATCATGGTGTCCATGTTTGGGCTAAACGTAAGAACCAAAGCGTTGCAAGTTGGAAGTAGAATATAAATATCTTTACGGACTATTCATTAACCTCGGATATATAAATATTATTTTATTACATTTTATATAATTTAATTCAAAAACACCAGCCGCCCCGTGACGCAGCTTGTCAAATCATGCCAGGTTTTCTGAATTTGAAGGTGGTTATGATTAAGAGAACGATTGACGTTGAAGGGGCAAGAATGGACACCACTGACTTTAATAGACGACGAGTTTACACGACAAGACTGATGCGTTCAAGGGGAAGAATGAACAACATGATGTTAGGAGTTGAGAGAGGACAAGTTTACAGGACAAGACTGATGGTCAAGGGGAGAATGAACAACAACATGTTGGAGTTCATTCACCGTTATTTTTTTTGGGGGATTGGGGGATGATATTAACAGATCAGTTATGTATCTTTTTGGTTTTTTTTAATAACCAATTGTTAATAATATTTAGCAAACAATATTTAGTTTGCTGCAGGTTATTTAATGCTTTAGTAGTAGGTTTGATGTTTATTGAATCTCAAACTCCAAAAATAAGTATCTATCTTATTGAAATTACATTAAATAACTTGTAGCAAGATGAATATTACTGATCATAATCTAAATGGTATTGGTATTTCTGTAGAGATTTTGAATGCTTGTCTATTAATAGATATTTTTCATATTTATCCCTTTTAAATGAGATGAGTTTTTTTTACAAAGAAGTGGTATTCATTATTAATAGATATTTTTTATATTTATTATGATATGGGATAAATTTGTTTATAAAAAGGTGGTATATTTATGGAGAGATATTTCATATTTTTATTTTCAAAGTGATATACAAAAAAAATAAAGAAAGTTGTCAAAAGTGTATTATATTAATATAGATTTAGTTTAACTATAGCTTTACTAATTGTTGAGGAAGATCAAATCTACTCAGATGGAACTTTTTCTTCAAAATTAATACTTTAAAAGGATTTGATCTTTGAGAGACTTTCTAAAACCAAAATTAAGATGAATCTATATTAATAGTTTTAAACTTTCATAAATAATTTTAATACAAAAATAGATTTAAAACTTATAAATATAAATAATACATTCAAAATGTAGATTATTCAATAACCTATATATTTCTTATTTCAAAAATGATTTGAGTTACTGAAAATGGAATTTCTTTATGTGTTTAGATATAACTGGTGAAATATCAAACACAAAATCATAAGCTTCCATTTATAGAGTAATGATGTGCACTTTTCAATCCAAGCTTGGACAAGCGTGGGTGACATAGATTTCCAAATTTTCAACCCTGAATTTGTAAATCAATATAATTGCGAAGGATTCTAACATCTACTTTCAGAATCTATCTATAGTAATGGTACATATATCCTCAATGTTCAAGATATAATTTCTAAATTGTCTGAGGAAATGTCTTCAAAAACATCAAATAATTGCGAAGAATTCTAAAAGTCATTATGATTGCGAAAATTTCTTTCCTCTTGTTTGAGAATATATCCATAGTAACTTTACATATATCCTTACTCTTAGATATTAATGTAGAAATGAATAAAATAGAAACATAATAAAATAGAAACAATTGCTAGAATAATGGCTGTGAGAATCCATGAGCGGGAGCAATGAAGTGTGCGTGGAGGTCATCTTTGCTTGTAGAGTGTAGCTTGTGGAACCAGCGCTAGTGAGCTAGTAATAATAGGAAGGAGATTAATAATCCTTCTATTATAAGCAGTTGGGGATTCCATACGCCATCACTAGCATGAGAAGGCATTTTCTGAGTTGTTTGATTTTATTGTGCAGAGATGTCAAATTCATTTGCAGATAATTATATGAATGAAGCATCCAAGCTTGATGGAGATAATGACATTGACTGGAAATTCAAGCTATTGACTATTTTTAAAGCATGGAGTGTGTGGACTATTGTAAATGGAGATGAAACCAAACCCACAGGTGCTGCTGGTGCAGACTGGGAGAAACGTGAAACAAAGGCAAAAGTGTTGTTGCAGATGTCTGTCAAGGACAACATAATTCCACATATCAGAGATTGCAAAACTTCAAAGGAGACATGAGAGATTTTGAAAGGTTTGTATGAAACTACAAACTCGAATAGAATTATGTTTCTAAAGACTAAATTATTGTCCATGAAAATGGAATCTCATGAGAATATCACCACCCATGTTTCTAGAATTAAAGATTTATGTGATCAGTTAAGTGCAATTGGTGATAAGGTTTCAAATTTTGACATGGTAACTATTACATTAAAAGGTTTAATCAGAAATTATCATGTCTTTATTTCAAGTCGAGGAGGTAGAGCAAAGCCACCTACATTTAATGAGCTAACGGGGATACTTCTACAAGAAGAAAAAAGAATGAAGGTGTTTGAGATGGATTCTCATACTTCATAATTAGTGTTAGTAGCCAAAGGAAAACAACCAATTAGGGGCAAGCCATGGAACATAAATGGAGCAGGCAAGTTTCAGCCAAGGAACAGAGGTATGACTCAATCAAAATTTGATATAGATGATAAGAAAATTGATGGTTGTTTTTACTGTGGGAAACCTGGTCATTATGCTAAATATTGTGATAAAAGGAAAGCTAATGAATCCAAACAGAATTTTAGAAAACATAATGGAAATTATGTGAAAATTGGCACCTCTATCAATGATGGTTTTAAGAATTTGAAGTTGTTTATTTTTGAAGCTGCATTGTCTATAGAAACTGATGATGAGAATGCATGGTTCATAGATTTAGGTGCCTCAGCTCATATGTCTTGTGTCAAAGAGTGGTTTGATGAATATCACGAGAGCATAGATGCAACACACATATATTTAGGAGATAATAGATCTCATCAGATTCACGATTATGGAGTAATATGTGTCAATTTACCTAGTGGCCAAAAGAAACAGATTCGTAATGTGTTGTATGTTCCAGGCATAAAAAAGGAATCTGATTTTTGTTTCCACAATAACTGATCAAAATCTAAATGTAGAATTTATGCATTCTTAGTGTCTTGTGAAGGATATTCAGAATCATTATAATGTCATAGCCATAGGGACAAGAATTGGAGGACTGTATAAGCTTGATGTAACAAAGTCCAATCATCAAGCACCGACATCTACAACAATAACAACTGAAGAGTTATGGCATCGCAGGTTTGGACATCTTAATCAAAATGACTTAGTGCTACTTTAGAAGAAATTGATGGTTTAAGGTCTTCCTGTTTTGAAAAATGACCATATAGAATATGAAGCTTGTGCACTAGGTAAGCAACATAGGGAACAATTTCCAGTGCATAAAGAGAAGAAACAGAGAGAGATAATCAAAATTAATACATATTGATGTCTATGGACCCATGCAAACCACATCACTTGTTGGTACAAGGTATTTTCTTATATTTGTTGATGACAAATCAAGATTTACTTGGGTTTATTTTATAAGGAAAAAGGGTGATGTATTTGAATATTTTAAAGAATTTAAAACCATGGTGGAAAAGCAGACGAGAAAATGCATCAAGATACTCAGATCTGATCAAGGTGGGGAATATACCTCAGGAGATTTTGATAGCTACTGCAAGAACAATGGGATCGTTCAACAATTCAAAGTGTCTTCAACACCCCAACAAAAGGGTGTAGTTTAAAGGAAGAACAAGACATTAGTGGAATGTGCTCGCAGCATGTTGAAAGGTAAAAATATCTCTAATGGTTTTTGGGAAGAAACCATTAACACTGCTGTTTATTTGAAAAATAGAAGTCCAACTAAGATTCTAGATCTAAAAACCCCTTTTGAATTCCTTTATGGCTATAAAACTGAAGTTGGTCATTTAAGGGTATTGGGTTCCAAGGTGTTTTCTCATATTCCCAAAGATGAGTGAAGAAAACTTGATGCAAAATCTGTTAAGTGTACATTCCTTGGCTATTGTGATGATCATAAGGCATACAAACTGTTTGATCTTAGTAGATAGAAGCTCATAACAAGCAGAGATGTGATTTTTCATGAGAATACAAATAATGAAATAAGTAAATATGATGTCTGGCATACTCCTTATGACAATGATGTTCATGTTACAATTGATATAGATGGTGAACATGAACAGGTAGAAGAACATGTACAAGAACAAAGTGAAAGCATCATGGATACTACAGACACTCCTCTTAGAGGGGATCCTACACCTCAGAAAAGAAGAAGTGAAAGTGAACAAAGTGGTGGACTGCAAAGGAAGTCGTCACGAACAATTCAGGTACCCTCCATGTATAAAGATTATGCGTTGATGACACAAGTGATGAATGTTGTAGAACCTATTTCTTATGAACAAGCCAAAAATCATAAGGAATGGAATACTACAATGAATGAAAAATATGAGTCAATAATGGAGAATGAGACTTGGGAATTAACAGAACTGCCTAAAAAGAAACTTCCAATAGGATGTAAATGGCTGTATAAAACCAAATTTAATGCAGATGGAAGTGTTGACAAATATAAGGCTAGATTAGTTGCAAAAGGGTATTCACAAAAGGAAGGAATTGATTATGAAGACACTTTTGCACCTGTAGCTAAGTTAAATACAATTAGAATCATGATTGCATTAGCTACAAAATACAATTGGAAAGTAAACCAATTAGATGTTAAATATGTGTTTTTGAATGGTGATTTAAAAGAAGAAGTTTATTTGGTTCAGGCTGAAGGATTTATAAATAAAGGACAAGAGGATATTGTTTGTAAGATTAAGAAAGATTTATATGGTTTGAAACAAGCACCTAGATCTTGGTATATTAAAATTGATTCATTATTTGCTCAGAAAGGTTTGTGAAAAGCAAAAATGATCCTAATTTGTATGTCAAAAAGGATGAAAATCGGAATGTTGCTATGGTACCCGTATATGTTGATTATTTGATTATAACAGGCAGTGCTTCTCACTTGATTAAAAATATTAAAATTCAGTTAGCACAGACATTTGAAATGAAGGATCTTGTTGAAATACATTATTGTTTAGGTCTGGAAATATGGAGAGATGGTAGTAAAACAATGACCACACAAAGTAAATACATAAGGGAGATTCTGGAAATATTCAATATGAGTGAAAGCAAGTTTGTGTCAACAAATTTAGAATAGAATGTCAAGTAATCTAGTGTTGATGAAACTAAAGAGGCAAATGGTATTATGTACCACCAGTTGGTAGGAAGTTTAAACTATCTTACCACTACCAGACTAGACATAGCATATTTTGTGAGCATCCTTAGTCAGTTCATGGCTAAACCACTTGAAAGACACTGGATGGCTACAAAGAAAGTCCTTCAATATACAAAAGGAACTATTAATTTTGGTATTATATTTACTGATGATTGTGATGTTGAGTTGACAGGTTACTCTGATTCAGATTGGGATGGAAATCCTGATGATTGTTTGGGTACACAGGGTACTCCCAAAAGACCAAACACTAAGAGAAACCACTCACACAAACACATCACAGATCAACACATCGATATTTTGATGTGGTTAAAACCCTCGGGAGGGAAATAGTCCACGACCCCAACCAAATAGCTATTAATCTGTCATAGTAATCTAAGGATTAAAACATAGTCTCATAATATATTAATAACAATAACGCATGAAAATGGTGTAATAGTGCTACAAAATGAGTAGTCGCTCTCTATATTCACATAAAGAATGAGTAATACAATACAATGATCATGATGTAAGCATGAATGAAAAATCAATTCAAATTCCCAAGGTGGTCATTCGAATTGAATGAGTGAGTCTAGATTAACTGAAGGTAAGCCATAGTTAACACTCAAGTTAACCACTGATAAAAACCCTAATTGACTCAACTGAACCCTAACTGAAGTCAAAGTGCAATAAATGACTGCCTCTAACTGAAAGTAGCTCAGACACATGTCACTGCAATCTAACCAACAAGTGGTAGCACATCAATGACTCTAATGAACCCCGATGAGGTTAACTGAAGTGTAACTGACCATCAAAAGTGGTTGGAGGCACCCCTGTTGACTCCAGTTCATTAAATAATCAATAATTAATCAATTTAATGAAGGAAGGTGACTTCACTACTCTGTCTAATTGATTGTAACCATCAGTTAGCAATATGGGGCATTAATGACACTCAAATCACCCCTAGAGTGCTTCGGTTAGCATCCCAGAATGTAGGAGAAGGTTAAGTTAGAATCCTTGACTGAAGGTAGGTATGGGTGTGATCTTGATGATGTCATGTAGTGCTCCTCTGATGTCAATTAAGTCAATAAAACTTAGGATAGTGGTTTAACTAGGCCAAATTGATCAAAATGAGTGTGTAGGGTGGTAAATGTCTCCAACAACCCCCCTTAAGCTATACTTAGGAGGAGTAGAAAACATAAATGCATAGAAATGCTAGGGCCCTGGAAACTAAGGCCATAGGTCATCCTGTACAATACTAAAACTCAAACAATGCTAAAAAACAAACTAAGTGAGGAAAAGAGGGAAAACCCAATAAGAAAACCCCTCCCTCAAGCTAAACACTGAATGTAGTTTGATCACCCTGATGGACTCACCCCCAACAGTGAACGGAGGTAAGTGAACTTCTTTTCTAAAAATTTCTTGGTGAAGATGTCTGGAATATGCTCATCATTCGAGAAGTATTGCAAAATAATGGTCCTATCATGCACTAACTCTCTGATATAGTGCATGTGTATCTCTACATGCTTGGTACTCTGCCTAGTAACTGGATCTATGGATATATTAATAGCACTTTGATTGTCATCAAAGAGGACAGTGGACAAAGTACTACCAAGATCAAACTCTGAAATAATTCCTTGCAACCAAACTACTAGGATGCAAGCATTCACCGCTCCTCGATACTCAGCCTTTGGTGAAGATAATGCTATGGCAGCCTGATTTTTTGCTAGACCAGAAAATGGGGCCACCACCAAACATGAATACATATCCGGAAGTAGACTTCCAATCAATAGAATCACCCACCTAATTGGAATCTGTGTATCCAAGCAGCTCTAGCTCGGAGTCTGCAGCATAGTGAATGTCGTAGGTCCTGGTTCCTTGAATATAATGGAGGATCCTCTTGGTTGCCTTCCAATGAAAATCATGGGGCTGCTGCATGTATCTTGATACTTGACATTCACGGCATAACATATATCAAGCTGAGAGTGTGTCAATTACAATAAGCTACCAATCAGCTATCGATAAATAGTGCAGTCCATGGGAGGTGTGTTTTTTCCTTCTTTAAGGCTGATCCCTGAAAGGAAAGGGAATGGTGTAGGCCTACATTCCTCCATTTTAAACTTGAATAACAGGTCTGATATGTATTTTTACTGATTGACCATTATCCCATCATAATTTTGCTCAATTTCAAGCCCCAAAAATTGTTTTAAGAGCCCCAAATTGCTCATTTCAAATGCATTGTGGAGAGCAGTTTTGATGGCTGAAATAGAAGCAACTGTGCTACCTGTGACCAGTAAGTCATAAAAATATAAAACAATAATAATCAAATGACCATCATACTATTATATATACACATTTGTATCTTATCTACACCTTTGGAAGTTTTGCGAGAGAAAGAAGGCATCCATCTTGGAATACCACTCTCTTGGGGCTTGTTTTAACCCGTATAGTGACTTCTTTAGCTTGCAAACCAAAGATGGATCAGAGATGTAGCCCTTATACTGATCCATGTATATCTCCTCATGAAGATCTCCATGTAGAAATGCTGACTTAACATCCATATGATGCACTTCCTAGTGCTTAGATGTTGAAATTGCCAAAACTAGGGGGATGGAGTCCATTTTTGCAACCGGTGCAAAAGTCTCATGGTAGTCCACACCTTGGACCTCATAGAAACCTTTTGCAACCAGCCTTGCCTTATATTTTCAAGTTCTGCCATCAGCAACAACCTTGGTCTAAAACACCCAATTGCATTGAACCAATTTCCTTCCCAGAGGAAGAGAAACTAGCTCCCCAGTAGTGTTTTTCTAAAGAGAATTCATCTCTTTATCCATGGCAACTTGCCATCTCGGATCCTTCTGAGCATGGTAGTAGGATTTTTGGTTTGAAATAATAATCAAATAACAAGTTTTGTACATCAAATTATCAGGACAAGAGAGATCAATACCTGCTCTTTGGAAATTAAACCGGGTTCTCCTTGGATCATCTGGATTTCCAATGTTATCTCCTGCGGAGGAGAGTGTTTGTCAGGCCCATGTGGGAAGATGATTTTGTACTTCAGGTTTTGATTCAGCATCTAATGTTTGCTGTACACTGATATCATAAATTAGAGGATCCAAATCAGGGTCATCACCCACAATTTCAGCATCCAAATATTTAGTACAATAGGAAGGAAATTCAGTAGTTTTCTCTTTCACTAGTTCCACCTCCTAAAGAGGCTCATCGAACTTGACACTCCTTTCAATGATGATCTGTTTTGTTTCGATATCCAATAGCTTGAAATATTTTGATTCATTAGGATACCCAATAAATAGACATTCTATGCTTTGCGGTTGCAAAGCCCGTCTTTTATCAAATGGAATGCGAGCCCATTCAGTGGACCCAAACACCCGTAGGTTCGACACATACGACTTGTGTCTGAAGTATGCTTCGAAAGGGGTCTTCCCTTTCACACATGAGTGTGGTACTCTATTCTGAATGTATGCTGCAGCATGCATGGCTTTAGCCCATGAATTTTCAGCCAATTTCTTTGATTCCAACATACATGTGGTCATCTCCTTGAGAGACCGATTCTTCCTTTCCGCTACACCGTTCTGCTGGCGAGTGTAGGGAATTGAATGTTGGACCTAAATACCAATTTGGGAGCATATGTGCAGAAACTCATTACTGGCATAATCCCTACCACTATCAGATCTCAAGAGCTTGGTATTAAGCCTAGAGGCATTCTTGATCAAGGCCTTCAGTTCAGTGAATTTTTCACATACTTCAGACTTCTTTTTGAGAAAGAAAACCCATGTGTACCTTGAAAAATCATCAATAAAAGTCAGAAGATACCTTGATCCATTCATGGATGTGACAGGAATTGGACTGCTGATATCAGAATGCATCAGCCCCAAGATGCATGTAGCTCGGTTTGCCTTCCCCCGATCAAAATTTTGCTCAGGGTGTTTTCCAACCACACAGCCCTTGCAAATTCCAGTGGTTGCCTTGATGACCAGGAGGCCTTCAACAATGGATTTTTTCTGTAATTGCTACAAATATTTGAAATTGAGATGGCCAAACCTCTCATTCCACAACCCACTAACTTCATTTCCATGAGTTAGTAGTGCGGTGGGCTTTGCATCTGCCACAAAGTGGGAAAACTCATGGGCTTTTGCATGATGGTTTGCAAGGCCTTTAGCAACAAGTTTTCCGGATGCAAGTTTCATTATCTCAACATCATTCAGGCTGAAAGATACTCTCTTAGGCACTCCTGTATGTGTCATCTGATAGAAACTAAGGAGATTTGATGCTAGATACGGTACATACAAAACATTTGAAAAATAGCCATTCTCAAGATCAACCGTACCTTGTCCTTCTGAAATGATTATGGAGTCATCTCCCATGTGGATGGGGATGGATTTTTCGGTATCCAAGGATGAGACGGAGTCTCTTTCATCCATCATGTGGTTCGAAGCTCCAGAATAAATCAAGAGTGCTTTGGACTTCGAAGTGATTTCCATGAGGGCATCACCTCTTTCATGTTGTGGTTCTCGATCTTGCTGATCTCTCCTCTGAAATATTTCCAGAAGATTGATGTGATTTCTCTCAAGGAGAGAGGTAGCTTCATCAAGATTATTCTTCATGAAGGCATGTTCAAGGTGAAAGCCCTTCCCACAGTATGAACACTTGACTTTTTCCTTTCCATGATGCCCTTTTCCTTTGTTCTTCTTTGAGCTGAAAGACTCATCATGCTGCTGGTTTTCAACTTTAGTCTTAGGAGCTTCGAATTTAGTTTTTGGGTTCTTCTGTTTCTTTCCTTTACCCTTTAGATCTTTGGGCCTCGATAAATGGAGGGCTTGATCATGGGAGGATCTGATGATCCCCATCTGGATAAGCTTATCATGTTCACTTGTTAGGGACTCAATGAAGGCATTGAGTGTAGGAATCTTCCATCCAGGGGTTGTGAGCTTCGCCGCACGGAATGTAGAGACAAAAACTGAATAATCAGCTCCAAGTTTGTAGAGTAATGAGAGGATGGTCTGATCATCCTCCTTCTCCACTTTGCATTGCTTCAACAGTAAGACAATGTGCTTGAAATTTATGAAAAAATCTTTCAAGGTCTCTAAATTGAAAGGCTGGAGAGACATCAATTCATTTTCAAGCTGGTTAAATCTCAAATCATCTTGCTTTCCATACAAGGTTTCCAAATTGTCCAAAATTTCCTTTGGAGTTTTCAATCCTGAAATATGGAAAAGAAAATCCTGGGAAACAGAGAGGCATAAGAATCCGAAGGCTTCATCCTTCTTGTTCAAGAATCTAGCTTTGTCTGTCATAGAAGCAGGGTATTCTTCAGTGTCCATAGTGACCCTATAGAGTCCTCTGGCATGTAGCTAGATCTCCATATCTCCATTCCATGAGTGGAAATTAAACGGAGTCAAAAGATCTATGAAAGAAGCCATCTGAATCTGCTAGAGCGAATGCTTTCACCTATTAAAAACCTAAAAATCACAACAAAAAGGGAAATGTAAGGTTGGACAGCCTGCACATTTTAGGATTTCATCACACCCAACATAGTCAATTAAGCAAGCTTAATCAACAAGTTCCTTACTTGGTGTATTAAGTGATAAGCCTTGGCTTTTGGTGCAGTGTTAGATTTTTGAGCTATTGCTCAATTTTCATACAAGATCTATCAAAAACCTTGTTTTTCATAGATCTGAACTTTGTCCCACCGTGAGCTTTGATACCATATTAATCTGTGACAATAATCTAAGGACTAAAACACGGTCTCATAAGAGATTAATAACAATAAGGCATGAAAATGGTGTAATAGTGCTACAAAATAAGTAGCCGCTCTGTATATTCACATAAAGAATGAGTAATACAATATAATGATCATGCTACAAGCATGAATGACAAAGCAACTTGAATTCCCAAGGAGGTCATTCGAATTGAATGAGTGAGTCTAACTTAACTGAATGTAAGCCACAGTCAACACTCAAGCTAACCACTGATCAAAACCCTAAATGATGCAACTAAACCCTAACTGAAGTTGGAGTGCAATAAATGACCGAGTCTAACTAAAAGTAGCTCAGACACATGTCACTGCAAGCTAACCAACAAGTGGTAGCGCATCAATGATTCCAATGAACCCCGATGAGGTTAACTGAAGTGTAACTGACCATCAAAAGTGGTTGGAGGTGACCCTGTTGACTCCAATTCATCAAATAATCAATTTAATGAAGGAAGGCACCTTCACTACTCTGTTTAACTGATTGTAACCATCAATTAGCAATATGGGGCATTAATGACACTTAGATCACCCCCGGAGTGCTCCAGTTAGCCTCCCCAAATGTAGGAGAAGGCTAAGTTATCCTCCTTGACTGAAGGTAGGCATGGGTGTGATCTTGTTGATGTCATCTAGTGCTCCTCTAATGTCAATTAAGTCAATAAAACTTAGGATAGTTGTTTAACTAGGCCAAATTGACCAAAATGAGTGTGTATGGTGGTAAATGTCTTCAACAATAACTACTTGGAGTAATTTATTATGCAAAAGAAAGAAGTTTACAAATGAGCTTCTCATAATCAATCAACTAGCCAAGGACCCTCCATGCACTTTAAATAGATATCATCGACCAATCAGGTTTTAAGCCACAGATCAATGGTAGGTATGATTTAAGAGAAGTTGAACCATCGAATCAGTTTATGTCTAGAACATATCGTGACCATCGGATTAGAATATTTACAAATGCATACTAATGCATACTAAAGAAACACACTTTACCTAACAGATATATTACATAAGTTGATCTTAACTAACTCCTAAGTGTCTAAATATCCTAACATACCCCCTTAAGAACAAATTGGGATAGGATTGAAGGATTTACAACAATGACACTATTAGGAGAAGGAAGGAGGCATTAGAGCATATCCCCCCTTAATGACACATTCCTAAACTCCTAACATAGATCGAAGTTTAGAAAACTTTGCTTCTGTAAGAGACTTGGTGAAGATGTCTACAGCTTGATCATATATAGGGGAATTGAGCACTTCAAGAATATGATCATGAACAAGATTTGTGATGAAGTGCATGTGTAGCTCAATGTGTTTGCTACATTGATGTAGAACTAGACATTTGGAAATCTTGATGGCACTTTTATTGTCGCACCAAAGTGGAGTAGGCTGCTGCTGCTCGGATCCAAACTATGAAAGGATCTGTTGAAGTGATAAATCTTCCTAAATGGCATAAACTGCGGCTTGATATTATGCTTTTGCTGAAGAAAGAGAAAGAGATTGTTGTTTCTTACAAGCCCAAGTGACAGGTCCAAATCCTAGACTGAAAACATAACCTACAGTAGACTTTCGATCATTAGGATCTCCAACCCAATCTGAATCAGTGAAACCAACCAATAAAGGTTTTCCCCCTGTACTATAATGAATCCCAAACTTAATTGTACGTCGAATATATCAAATTATTCTTTTTGCTTCTTTCCAGTGACTTTAATGAGGTGTTTTCATATAATGGGCAACACGACCAACGACAAAGGAAAGGTCAGGATGGGAATGAGTCAAGTATAAGAGACTACCAACAAGCTGCCGATATAAGGTGGCATCTACTTCAGGGCAAGTACAAGTGGAAGAAATTTTGACTCCAAACTAGAAGGGAGAAGGGGCTAGTTTAAAATCTTGGCATGTAAAAGTGATGAAGAAGGTCACAAGCATACTTAGACTGTGAAAGAAATATTCCTTCTTTGGTTTGCAAGACTTGGAGACCAAAAAAATAACGCAAATGTCCTAAGTCTGACATTTCAAAATTTTGCTTAAGACTGGATTTCACACGGGTTAAGAGATTAGGGTCACTACTAGTAAGGATAAGATCATCAACATAAAGAACAATTATGATGAGATGGTTTCCTACTTTCTTGGTATAGACATTGGGATTATAATGGCATATAGAAAAACCAGTGTCAAGGAGAAAACTATCCATTTTGGTATAACAAGCTCTAAGAGCTTGCTTAAGGCCATATAAGGATTTCTTAAGGGGATAGACAAGGCTAGATTTATTCTGAACATATCTAAGAGTGTGTTCCATGTAAATTTCCTCCTGTAAATCACCATGTAAGAAGACATACTTGACATCCATTTGATGGAATTCCCAGTTATGTAAGGATTCAAGGGAAAGAACAAGGTGGATGTAGTCTATTTTTGCGACAGGGGTAAAGGTTTCATTGTAGTCAGTCCCTTCAACTTAGGAAAAACCTTTGGCAACTAAACTTGCCTTAAGTCTTTCAACACTTCCATTTGATGCATACTTAGTTCTGTAGACCCATTTACATATGACAAGTTTTATTCCTTTTGGAAGAGGAACAAGATCTCAAGTATTGCTCACCATTAAGGAATGATATTCTTCATCCATAGCTGCATCTCAATCTAGATTTCTTGAAGATTCTATAAAAGTTTCTAGATCATGATTCTAGGAAACTTGAACCAAAAGAGAAGAGGCTCATTGAAACTGAGAACATGTACGATGTTGATCTCTAGGATCACCAGCATGATCGCCAACTACTTCACATGTTGAACAGACCCATCGAGGAAGCACTTGTATTGGTGCAACTGGAGGAACATGAGTAGGTGGAGGTGGATTTTCATCCTCACTGTCATCATCAGAAACTAGAGTTGGAAACCTATCAAGGATGTTGGAAGTAGAATAAGGCACAATCCCCAAATCAGGCTCGCAGGCCAAAGATGGCACACCCACCAAGTTAGTCTTGCAGGCCAAGATATTTTCATAAAATTTAACATCTCTTCTAATTATTATATCGTGAGAATATGGCTAAAGAAGTCTATAACCTTTTACATCTTCAAAATATCCAACAAATATGCACTTTTCAGTTTTAGGCTGCAATGCTTTCCGTTTTTCATCCAGAATGTGAGCCCATGCTTCACTACCAAACCCATGGAAGTGACTTACATCTGGTTTAATTTTACTCCATGCTTCTTCTGGTGTTATACCTTGTAAAAATTTAGTGCGTGCGCGATTAACTATGTAATTTGCACAATTTATGGCCTCAGCCCAATATTGAAGACTTAGTCCCTTAGATTAGATCATACAATTAGCCATTTCTTTTAAAGTGTGGTTCTTCCATTCAGCTACACCATTTTGTTGTGGTGTATATGGAGCAATGTGTTGTTGTTGGATTCCTTGTTCAGTGAAGAAAGTAGTGAACTTTTTGTTAACATATTCTCCTCCATTGTCAGATCTTAATTTAATAATTTGATGACGAGATTGTTTTTCAACAAGGGCCTTATAGGCCAAGAAAATACTTCGCTCTTAAGTATTAGGAAATAAACCCAAGTGTGTATGGAGTAGTCATCAATGAAACTTAATAAATATTTGAAACTAGAAAAAGAAGTAGATGGAAGAGGACCACACAAGTCACTATGCACAAGCTCCAAGGGAACCGAGGTGTTCCAAGAGGCACGTTTGTCAAAACTATCCCGATGATGTTTTTTGAGTACACAACTAAAACAAACACCATCCCTGCAAGAGACCATCGGAAGACCTATCACCATATTGTATTTACATAGTTGTTGCAATGAGTGATAATTCAAGTGACCAAATCGCTCATGCCAAAGTTTGCACAAGTTATCACTATGAGCAACAAAAACTGAAGGAAAAGGTGATGACCCAAAGTTGTTAAATTTGTACATCCTAGTGATATCGTCAACAGTTTCGGTAGCGAGGAAATTTTGAGGGTTTTTAAAATCCTTGATAACAACTTGGTGAGGTGTAAACATCACAGTTTTAACTTCACCCGAAAGACTGATTTGATAGACTGATAACAAATTGTGAGAAATTCTTGGAACACATAGTACATCACTAAAATGGCCATTTTCTATTGGAACTGTTCCATATCCTATAGCATCTAGAGAACTATCATCACCAACAAATATTTGTTTGGTGTTACATTCATGCATAGTAGAAAAGATGGCTTGATCCTTATCCATATGATAAGATGCTCTAGAATCAATGATCCATTCATTTGAAGTAGAAGAAGAAGATGCATTATAAGAGTAACCAAAAGCACAAAGTGCATGTCCATGATAGGTAGATTATGAAGATGAATCTAGGCCGATGTCGTGGTTCTTCATTATTGCTTCCAAGGCTTCCATCTTCTTGAAACATTTAGATTCATCATGATTATCTTTCCCACATAAATTGCAATGATGCTCAACCTTCTTTCCTTTTTTCTTGGATGCTTTGTCATTTTTTAAAGGAGCTGACTGAGAGGGTTTGGGACCCTTGTTTGTATTATTATTGCGAAAATTTTGTTTCTTGGGAGGCTTGGACTTTTATTCCTCTTGGTACAATAAGGATTTCCTATATGTATCTCCATTGTTAATTATTCCAAGATGAATGCGCTTATCTTGCTCTCTAATTAAGGAATCACAAAAGGATTCAAGACTAGGATCTTGATAGCTAGCTGCAGTCAAGGATTCTTTCATGGAGTAAAATGTAAATACAAAAACATAATATGCAGGTCCAAGTTTGGAAAGAATATGATAAATACATTGTTTATCTTCTTTCTCAATCTTGCATCTTCACATAAGAGTCTAAGAGTTTTATACTTAGATAAATAATCTTAAATGCATGAAAAATCACTTGGATTCAAAGAAATCAACTCATTCTTAAGTTGATGACCTCGAATTTCATTGTGTTTACCAAACATAGATTCCAACTTTTCCCAAGCTTTATCAGGTTCATCAATTCCAGATATGTGGAATCGCAAATCAATAGAGATCGACATCCCAATCAATCCAAGAGATTCATCACATCTATTTGCCCATTTTATTTTTTTATCATCATCAGTGGGTTCTGTTTCTTTCCTTGAGGTAATTCTAAAAATTCCCCTACTTCGTAGAACATCTTCCATACAAGATTTCATGAGAAATAGTTAGAATTGATATATAGAATATCACAAGGGGCAGCCATACTATAAGATAATACTTGAAAAAGCAGAAACTAACTGTCTAGATGCAAAGAGCTCAAAAAATCAGGCTGTTTAAAAATAAAACGGCACTGAAAACTGATTCTGAATGATGAAGTTATGCTCGATCAAAGAAAATGTTGAAGATGTCCCCAATAGTAATGTGGCAGATATTAACTTGACCAACTAAAAAAAATAACCCCCTTCTTCTTACAATGAACCTTTGACAATCACTTACAAGAAAGTTGCTTTTAAGTGAATCACTTTTGTAAAATAAGTGATGTTCACTTTTACAATAATGGTACTTTAAATAGTGTGGCAATAAAAAGAACTTAAGTGACCCACTTTTTATTTTATTTTATTTAAGTGATATGCACTTTTACAATATAGTAACTTGCAAATATAAATTGCATGCACTAAAAGGTAACTTAATAAGACTTGAACTCAAGACCTATTAAGGAATAAAGCAGCTATGGACCAAGTGAGCTAAATTTAAAAGGTACGTAGAAGAAGGGAATGAGGCAGGGGACTTTTTTTTTTTACTCTTCTCTCTCGATTTTTGTGTTTGTTTCTTTTTCCTGCAAATCACACCACAAAACGAAAAAAAAAACAAAAAAAAATTTCCACTCTTGTGGGGTTAGATCTCGTTAGCTTACCCAGAAAGTCTATGTTTTCTCCCTGTTTCTAATTCATGGCGATCACACAAGGTGCACGGAAAAGAGCATACGCAGCCAAGAAAACCCTTTCCCTTTGTGTTTCTTAATCACCACAATCACCCAAGGTACATGGCAAAGAGCATATGTAGACAGGGAAGGAAACAATCCGAGACTAAAAAAAATAAATATCTAAATAATAAAATGGATAAATATATGAGAGATATAAAACGAATCCGTCACTGTAACATTATGCATTCACATTTAGCGAAATGGGTGTTTCTGGAGCAAACAAAAACAATTTTCAATGAAATGAAAACTATTTCCAAATGGAAATGACACTCCGGAGGAAATGGAACACCTCCCACATGCCAAAAATGTACAGAAATTCCAGAAACAGAAACCCTTTCAAAGTTTCGTCAAAACCGGTTCAAGATCTAGATCACAAACGAAAGTAGCTCTTCATAAACGCTGTCATACCATGTTTGGGTACACAGGGTACTCCCAAAAGACCAAACACAAAGAGCATCCACTCACACAAACATATCACAGATCAACACACCGATATTTTGACGTGGTTAAGACCCTTGAAAGGGAAACAATCCACGACCCCATCCAAATAGCTACTTGGAGCAATTTATTATGCAAAATAAAGAAGGTTACAAATGAGCTTCTCATAATCGATGAACTAGCCAAGGACCCTCCATGCTATTTAAATAGAGATCATGGACCAATCGGGTGTTAATCCACGGATAAATGGTAGGTATGATATAAGAGAGGTTGAATCGTCGGATCACTTTATGTCTAGAACATATCGTGACCATTGGATTAGAATATTTACAAATGCATACTAATGCATACTAAAGAAACACACTTTACCTAATGGATATATTACACAAGTTGATCTTAACTAACTCCTAAGTGTCTAAATATCCTTACAATGATAGGAAATCAACCTCAGGATATGCATTCAACAAAGGTTCATGGGTTGTGTCTTGGAGCAATAAGAAACAACCAATAATTTCTTTATCTTCAGCAGAAGCTAAATACATAGCTCTATGCAATGCTACTTGTGATGCTGTTTGGTTAAGGAGAATTCTTGAAGATATTGGCCACAAGAAAATGAAGCCAAATGTTCTCAAATGTGACAACCAGAGCTCTATTAAATTGGCACACAACCCAATTTATCATGCCAGAACCAAGCATATTGAAATTCAGCATCATTTTGTAAGAGAAAAGATACAATCAAATGAAATTGACTTGATCTATTGTAATACCACTGATAATGTGGCTGACATGTTTACCAAGCCTATTAGAAAGAAGAACTTTGAAGAATGCAAGAAACATAGTAGAAAATCCATTTCTCCATTAAGGGGAAGTGTTAGATATTAATGTAGAAATGAAAAAAATAGAAACAAATGCAACTGAATCTATGCTTTCCTTATTTATTGTTATCAGATCCATTTTTGTAGGGATCTGTTGCTTGTATGGCAAGCTATAAATGTAATTCTTTTCCTCCTTGTTTAATAAGAAAAGAAAGCCTGAGAGCTTCATCTTTGTTTTACTATGTTACTCATTGTTCAAGATATAATTTATAACTTGTCTATGATGAACTGTCTTCAAGAACATAAAGTAATTTGGTGTAAGCAACTGTAAACTAACAGCTCTTTCCATTATTAAAAAAAATTCAAGAAATATGCTTTAAAGGTGTAGTGAAATTATTTCTTGCATTAGTTGAACTAAGCAAACAAGTTAGTCTAACAAAATGTGTATATGTGTGCATGACAACCTGTATTGTTTGACAACAATCTCGTTTCTCTATTGAGATAGAAGAATTTTAATCAGCCATGTTTTTTAAAATTGACATCATTAAATTCTTCTGATCACGAAATGACTAACAAAGTTTTTATGTGTTCATTATATGTTGAAACTGAA
>LPNX010235933.1:58152-70982 GCA_001517045.1 Pseudotsuga menziesii
GATTAGAGTTGAAGTTAAGCTAATAATTGTAGAGTTAAGTTAATAGTTGTATCTAATTGTTAAGTTAATAATTATCCAATATAACTATGCTTAGAGTTGAATTTAAGCTAATAATTGTAAAATCAATGGAGTTAAGCTAATATTTGTAGATCTAATAATTAATTTAAAAAGTAAGTCATGATTGGCTTTTAGGTTAAGCTAATATTTGTATCATCAATGGAATTAAGCTCATTGGTGTATCTAATAATAAAAAAGTTTGACCTAATAATTGAATAGTTGAAGTCGTAGTTTAATTTTTCCAACTTATCAAATGTTATTTTTGAAATTGTTAATTATGAATTTTGGACTAGGCCCATAGAATCGATCTCCATAGTATACTTGTCTCAGTCTTGTCCATAGATGAAAAAACATAGATGATAACCCACCCCAAAAGTGAACAATGGATTATTATGGTTAGATAAGGATGACCATATTTGACCATAATTGATTATGGTTAACTAAAGCAGACCATGTTTAACCATAATTAATTATCATTGATAGTGGGTGGGTGACAAATAAAATTACTTATCATTAAAAGGTGTAAAAGTATATCTTATAAGTGGTTCGAAGATTCAAAATTCATTGACCCCATTGTAAAATTTAAAATGTATTTTTTGAAAGTTGATGGTAAAACAACTTGATACCATGATTTATTTTATAGCTACATTTTGATGTATTGATTGGTGCATAGCATTGGGCAATGTTTAGTTGTAGTCTTAATGTAATGTTTGTAAATGCAAATTTCTCGATCTTTGATTGAAGATATCATAATTTTGTATAGTAATTATCTTTTATATAAACTTTGTCCATTCTTTTTTTTTTCATTTTGCTATACACTTTATAATTTCAATTTTAATATACCTTTAATATAATTACAAAGAATCTTTTATTATTATTTTTTTAATTTAAATAATTTATTATGATTTTTTAATTTAAATAATATCAAATTATAATAATTATAGTATTTATAATAGTTATTATCATTATAAACCTTTAATTATGAAAAAATATAATTTTTCTAATTTGTTTTTAAAAGCTACCATTTAGAAAAACCTTTAGAATAAAACGATTGTTAAATTTGTGGAAATCCTTCAAAAATATGATTAACATGTAATTAAAATCAAAATTATAATATCATAATTTTGAAACCTAATACTTGGTAATTCATATTGAGGAAATCCTTCACGATAGTAAAGATAAAAGTACAAGATATTATTATTTATCTATAAATTTAAATTTTGTTATTATCATTTTATTTGTTATAAAAAATACAAAATTATTACTTATTTATAAATTTAAATTTATTATTATTATTTTATTAATTTTTAATTATAAACATTACTTTTAATTCTTAAAATTTTAGTCCAAATCAATAATATCCACAAATAAACTTTTCTTTATTAAACAAAGATCAAAATGTTATGAAATTACACCAAAGATTATTATTTTGAATTTATAAATTTAATTTTTTTATTAGAATTTTATATGTATTTAAATAAAAAATATTGTATTTATATATTTAAATATTAGAAAAATGATATTCTTTTAAATAATCAGATTTAAATCTAAGATTTATCATAAAATTAATCTTATTATAAATGGACATTCTCTTTTTTATTTTTAATATATTTAATATACTATTAAAACCGTATTAAAATTAATAATTATTACATAAAGCATATCATTTTATATTTTAAAAATATAATTATATTAAAATGTCAAACCAAAGTTTTAACCATATGCGTCCATTTCATACGAGCAATCCAATGAATGCAATCCAACCCGGAATCATTGCATATAAGAACTTAGATAATTGAAAACATCTTTAAATTTTGTGATACTTAACATTAAAAGAAAAGTAAAACATAATTATTCATCATTTAATACTTTTGATTAGTTTAAAAATATCAATAACCATGGAGCATAGTTGAAGCATGAATAATCAGTTCAAAATGGAGTTCAAGAGAATTATAATTCTATGGAGTTCAACAGAAATATAATTCTATAATAAAGTAGAGTTCAAGAGAAATATAATTCTATAATAAAGCAGAGTTCAAGAGAAATATAATTATGTTTTATTACAGTGAATTTTACAAGTACATATCCATCAGTTGATCAATTTCTAGATCCTACAATCGAGCTGCTGATCTTATGGTCAGGATGTAGATCCTATAATCAAGCTACAGATCCTAAAAGGATAGGAAACAATCATCTACAGGATAGGAAAGAATCACAGAGAGAATAGGAAAGAATCAGTAACAGTCATCTACAAGATGGTTGGAAAGAATCAGTGCATATCGCAACACTCCCCCTCAAGTTGGTGCATAGATGTAACTCATGCCCAACTTGCCCAAAAACTTTAAGAACGCTCGACTTGAAACTGCTTTGGTGAGAATATTGGTCAATTGATCCTCTGATCGAATCTTAGGCAACTCCATGATGTCCTAATCCAACTTCTCCTTAATGAAGAATGTATCTACCTCCACATGTCTTGTTCAATCATGTTGAATTGGATTATGAGCATATCACATGCTGCTTTATTATCACAATAGAGTCGAATTGGCTTCCTTGGCAGATAGCCCAAATATCTCAGGAGAAGTCTTAGGCACAATGCTTCACATACTCCAAGTGCCATACCTCTAAATTCAGCCTCTACACTTGATCGGGCAACAACATTCTGTTTTTTGCTTCTCCATGTAACAAGGTTAACTCCTACAAACGTGAAATAACTTGAAGTAGAATGCCTATCATCGACTGCTCCAGCCCAGTCAGCATCAATATCTACATCCATGCTTTGACAATCTTCATTTTTAGTGAATAAAATTCCTTTTCCAGGAGCACATTTCAGATACCTCAAAATGCGCATAATTGCATTCATGTGGTTCTCGCCAGGATTATGCAACATAATCTGGCTAACAATACTCAAGGCATAGGAAAAGTCTAGCCTTGTGTGTGCTAAATACATCAATCTTCCTACGAGTCTCTTGTATCTCCCCTTATCAACTGGTACCTGATCAGACTCAACACATAACTTCAATCCTTCTTCCACTGGTGTATCAACGGGTTGACATGTTGACATACCAGTTTCCTGTAACAAGTCTAAGGAATATTTCCTTTACGATAGAAAAATCCATTTATCAGATTGAGACACTTCAATCCCAAGGAAATATTTCAACGGGCCGAGGCCTTTCATTTCGAATTATCTGGACAAGTAATCCTGTAGAGCCTTCCTTTCTTTGGGATCATTTCCTATAACCACGATGTCATCCACATATATACAATAAGTGCAATTATCTTACCCTATTGTTTCTTCAAGAATAATGTGTGGTCTGAGTTGGTTTGACGGTAACCAAAGGCTTTCATAGATTTTGTGAACCTTCCGAACCATGCTCTCGAAGACTGTTTTAACCCATACAATGACCTCTTTAATATGCACACCTTTCGACTATGCGTTTATAGTATCAGGCATCCTGGTGGGAGTTCCATGTAAACTTCTTCAGACAACTCACCATGTAGAAAGGCATTCTTCACATCAAACTATTGTAATGGCCAACCCAAGTTCGTAGCAAGAGACAACAAGAATCGTACTGTATTGATTTTATCTACAGGTGCAAATGTCTCTGTATAATCGATCCCATAGGTTTGGGTGTATCCTTTTTCCACCAGTATTGCCTAAAAGTGTTCAATTTCACCATCTGCTTTGTACTTCATAGTATAAACCCACTGACATCTGACTGGTTTCTTTCTTGGTGAACGGTCAACAAGTTCCCAGGTTTTATTCTCCTATAAGGATTTCAACTCCTCTTTCATAGCGGCTTTCCACCTTGGGTCAGCTAAGGTTTCCTGCACATTGTTAGGAATAGATATAGTAGATAATTGATTTACAAATGACTGATTTGATTCTGACAAACGATGGTTAGACACATAATGACTCATGGGGTATTTATTGTTACTAGAAATCTTGGGTTCATATGTGGGTTTAGGAATACCTCTGGTGTGACGTTATGGTAGCCGTCTTCTAGATGGTCTAGGACCATCCTTAGCAAGCGATTGGTTTGGTGTATCAGCTGCCTATGGTGTGAGAGACTCGGACAGAGGTGGAGCCACAACTTCAGTTTCTGGGTGTTCATCACTACTTGGATCCAAAGTCAAACCACCCACATCCAATTCACCCACTTCTTGATTCAATGCATCAGAGAGTTCCCCTACTTCCAGGATGTGAACAACCACATATTCAGAGATGTGATCATCATAGTCTAGAGTCAAAATTTCCTTCTGGTACTCCCCCTGAAGTTCAAGCTCAAAGGAAAAATACATCGAGTCTTCATGAAAAGTTACATATAATGTAATAAACATTCGTTGGGCTAGAGGATGATAGCATCGATACCCCTTTTGATAAAAAACATATCCGAGAAAGACACATCGCAACGCTCGAGGAGACAACTTGTTGCACTGATGCTTATGGAGCTGTAGAAAAGCTACAGAACCAAAGATGCGAGGAGATAAATTTGGGACGGCTGAAGCAACAACCGCTTCAGCAAGATCCTGAGATGGTGTCTGGAAATTAATAGTGCTGGAGGGTACCCGGTTGATCAAATATGCTGCAAAGGTAAGTGCTTCTCCCCAATAGGATAACGGCATATGGGATTCTATCAACAAAGCACGGACAACCTCCAACAAGTGGCAGTTTTTTCTCTTAGCCACCCCGGTCTGCTGAGGTGTATTGGGACAAGTAGTTTGATGAATAGTTTTGTGTGCTTCCAGATATTGTTGAAGTTCAGAACTCAAATATTCGCCTCCATTGTCACTGTGGAGAACCTAAACCCGTGCATTGTATTGAGTATGAACCATTTAAAAAAAAAATTGAAATAAAAAATTCACTTCACTTTTAGACTTCATCAAGCACACCCAAGTCATCCTGGTATAGTCGTCAATAAAAGTAACAAACCAACATGATCCACCAAAGGTAGTGACTTTGGACGGACCCCAAACATCAGAATGTATGACCATAAAAGGTACTGGAATTTAATTCAAACTTAATGGAAATGAATCATGATCGCTTTTTGCAAGTTCACAAATGTCACAATGGAAACTAGAAACATAAAATTTTGCAAATAAAATAGGAAATAATTTCTTCAAGTAACTAAAGGAGGCATGCCCCAAATGTCGATTCCATAACCAGATTTTGTATTTCTTCTTCTCCGCCTAAGAGCCATCCATCGTTAAATCTTGATGCACCTTGTCGGAACTCTTTGAAACTAAGTTCAAGTAATACAGCTTTCCTCGCCTAACACCACAACCAATCATTTTCCTCATTCGAATGTCCTTAAACACACAAAAATCACGCCAAAAAATTACAATACAAAGTAAGGTAGTGGTGATTTGGGAAACTAACAACAGATTATAATCCAAAGACGGAACAACTAAAACATAATATAGATTTAAAGTATCAATGAGAGGTAAAGACCCTTCTCCAATAATTGGGGCCGACGAGCCATTGACAGTGGAAACAATTTTTGTGTGGATGGTTTAAGAGGTGAGACCTGTCTAGAATCAAACGTCATATGATCCATAGCACCAGAATCAATTATCCGTGCACTATTAGAAACAAGTGTAGAAATATTTAAAACCTTACCACCATTACCTGCCACTGCTGCTAATGCCGAGATCTGACTAGCAACACCATCCGTTATCTTTGTTTCGACAACCATAACACCAGAAGTCCTCTTGGAATTCTTTTTCCGTGAATCGCGGCTATGATCCCACCATTTTGGATACCCCAAAAGTTCAAAGCAGTGGCTCTTGGTATGACCAGTTTGATTGCAATGAGTACATTTGTAGCTGGATTTATCAGCACCGTCAGTGTTCCTAGTCTGGCTTTTAGAAGACCGGTTATGATTAGACCAATTTCGAGTCACCATGGCTGAAGCTCCATATTTTTTTGTTCTCCATTCATCATTGCGAGTCAAATAGATTCACGGCGAACCAAATCATAACATGCTTCCAATTCAGGGATAGGATCCTTTCTCAAAATTTCACCACAGATTTGTTCGAATTCACCATCTAATCCAGCAAGAAAAATATGCACCCTTTCTCGCTGAACTGATTTTTGGTAAGATTCAACATCATTCTCACTCTCCATAATCACCTTATCATGATTATCCAACTCACAAAAGGTCTCGATTAATTCTCCGTATTACACCAAGAGTGTTCTACCATTGTTTTTCACAGAGAAGGCACTCTGATTCAAGACAGACACTTGCAATTCATTTGCTCCATCATAAAAAGCTTTAGAAAAAGATTTCCAAATATCTAGAGTGGTGGGTAAGCGAATATATGGATTCACGATTCTTGGGGACATAGACATCCACAACCATTTGTTAACCTTTTGATTGTCTGCATACCACTTATCACATCCATCATCCTTCTCGATAGGTGGCAGTGAATTACCATGAATGAAAGAGAGTTTCTCCTTCTTAGCAATATGCATTTCCATGATTAGAGACCACAAATCATAGTTTGTTTCATCGAGTACAATCCTTGCATTGAATGACGAACCTTTAGATTGAATAATAATGGTAGCATATTTGTTCCCAGATGTTTTAGAATTAGAGTCGGCCATGGTACAATGGAGAGTACTAACGATTTAAGCTTCTTGGATCTAATACCAAGTTCAAAACATAGTTCAAGTTAAATATAATTATGTTTTACTACAGTGAATTACATAGGTACATATACATCAGTTGATCAATTTCCAGATCCTACAATCAAGCTGCCTATCCTACAATCAGGCTGCAGATCCTATAATCAAGCTGCAGATCCTAAAAGGATAGGAAACAGTCATCTACAGGATAGGAAAGAATCACAAAGAGAATTGGAAAGAATCAATAACAATCATCTACAAAATGGCGGGAAAGAATCATTCCATATCGCAACATAATCATTTGCAGGAATTCCAGCACGTCGTCCAGTCGTGATGTGCAAACGCTAAACTGGAGGAAAAACCATAAAGAGGAAGAAGAATCCATACAATGCCACTGTGAACTGAATAGAGGAGGACAACGTTGACTTGCAGGTTGATACACAGTCAAGTTTGTTAAGAACAGTGCACTGAAACTTTTACAGTTTTTATGAGACATCGATTAGTAGTGACTTGGAGATTGGAAAATGACTACTATTCATCAGGAATGAAATTAATAAATAGATAAAAATCTGTGCAGATTGTTTTATTGCATTCAACGGCTCTTATTGGCTTGAATATCAGGATATTAGCCGTCACTAATCCATGAAGTTTAAATGTGGGATAAGTTTCGCTAATCCAATATTTCCTGTGATATATGGTATTCAAGTTGCTAGGGGATATACAATAAAATACTAGCATACCCCAAAGCTGGGGAAATGAAACATCGAAAAAAAAATTGATATGTCTAAAATGAATGAAATAATTTTTCAAAATTATGATTAAGTAAGTTGATTCATGGCATAGAATACAAATGATAATGTGTAAATGTGTATTTGTATTTTTGTTTTTAATCAAAAAGTTGTATAATGTGTATGTTTTTAATCATGAAAGAGTGAAAACATACATAATGGAAAACGCTATAAAAGCTCTCAATTCAAACATAAACAAATATCAAATTCAAAAAAACACTTAAACCATAACTGAACGGAAAACGTAGAATTTGATTGTGTTTGTAGTTATATAAACATTGAGTAAGTTACATATGTATTTGGTTTACTTTGAAATGAGAGAATCTATCTTATACTATTATTTTGTAACAAATATGTGATTTAAAGAGAAATTGAACAATTGGATTTCACCAACTAAGAAATTAAGTTTTTTTTTACATTTCAAGAGTTGTACAGAAATTCAGGAGGATGACATTATCTGAAATTACTGAATTAACATAAATTCTATGGTAAGTAGAGCAAGTGCATGATTTTTAAAAGGCCAAAAATGAGAAGCAAATGTGGTATCTATCTTCAGTTTCAAGATGGAAGTGGTCGCCTTGCAATCCTTCATTGTGGGAGGCATCACCTCAATAAAAAAACATTTTCTTTCTAGAAAGATCCCACTAAGATTACACAAATCAAAACTAATGGCCATAAAGTTTGAAGTGACCACAAATGGAAGAAATGAGAAGAGGAAACCATGGGTGAGTGCAATGGCTCTCTCACTTGGGATTAATGAGACAAGACTTGTTGTGCACTGGAGTGGGTGAAGAAGCCAAATGGACCACATGCCCAATTTATCACCAAATAACATTTTAACTTCAAACATTTGCAATCTAAAGGGAATCAAACCTAACCAAATTGAACTTTCTAAGGAAACCATCCTCTTTTTGTGGAGTCTCTATTTGACACTATAATTCCCTTTTCTAACTTGATTGCATCATATGCAAGTAATGTTTGAGAAACTAATATCTAATATATTTAATGTTTGAGAAACTAATATATTATATGGATAGTTTTAAAACATTTTCAATTAAAAAATAAGAATAATAAGAATAATAATAGTAATAGTAATAGTAATAGTAATAGTAGTTAATTGTGATCCTTACATTTCAACAAAAATTTTATCCATAATATCATTTATATTTTTTAGTCATTAAACTTAATTGAACTTAATTACCTCTGGTTTCTTATAATATTCTTAATATTAATGTATATGCACACCTATCAAACAAACTTATGAAAGCAATACTTCTCAAATTTATAAATCACTTTCCTATAAAAGCAATATACTTCTCCATCTTCTTTATTGAATTACAAATTTTTAAGTTATCACAAAAAAACATTTTTCGATTTGAAACTAAGCTTAATCTCCACCCAAATGTGAAGGAGGAATATTTCCCTCTTATAAACTTGTAACAAGTTTATGTCCAAAACATTGACTTCATATAACTATATATCCATGACACAAAAACCCAATCAAACTATCTTTTACATTCTGCAAGTTATAAAAGATCATCCTTGCTCCCTTAATACTGAAACAACCCTACAAGAGTTTCAATTTGTCCTTCAAATAATATCAAAAGCACACATTTAGTTAAGTAACAAGAACCCAATTTTTTAAAAGTGATTCTTATGTCTATTTTTTAGCTAAAATATAATTAAGCACATCGTTTTTTTAGAGATGTCATTTCTAAGTGATTTAAAAAAAAAATCCTAGTATTTAACAAATCATTAAAAAAGTCATGGCTAGATTCATATAAGAATGGTTTATTCAAACAACAAATGAATAAAGTTCAATATCCAACTTGACACTATTTCTATGAGATGAAATGTATTCACATAATTTAAGGAAAAGAGGAAAATATAATCCTCATTCATTAAAAAGAATACCCTTTTAGAAAAAACATTCTATATAAAAAGAGTTCTCATTTAAAAAGATTTGAATGGATTAACAATCTTTCCTTTGCACAAATCACAACTAATTTCATTCAAATGAGCGGATCTTAATTCTTTTTTATGCCAATAGAAATGATGGATAACAATCAACATGTTCCCACGTATTTTTTCCAAATTATTATATAGTTTAGTGTTTTTACAACTATTACTTCATATCACGATCAAACTATTAAATATCATACTTAATTAATAATGGTAGTGAGCTAATGGTGATGGGGAAATAGCTTAAACCACAATTTGAGTTGTCGAAATTGCAATTTTGATTGCGGAAATGGATTCAGAAACCTTAATTACCTTTGTAACACTTTGATTATGCAATTTCAACAACCCAAAAGTATTGCAATTTCATGAACCCAAAACTATCATTTCAACCATTTCCCTTTAATTTTGATCAAAAAAATAACCAAACTAAATACAAATTATCTAAAGTTTAGCTTACTCTTTTACAATCATAACAATAAAATATAATCCTTTCTAATTATAAATTTAACTTAAAAATTATTATTCCACTCTCAAATAGATTCTAACTTTTGAATTATTATTCACTTGGCTCAAGTGCACACAATCATCCACAATTAACCATTCTCATGAACCTTATTACAATAATGTATTCAATGAACAATAATTTATATTTTAATAATTTTGTGAACAACATGTGTTAGAATAATCCGTCGGGATTATTGTAAATAAATAATAAATAGGAATATGAATAGATAGGAAGGTGAAAAGGCTGGTTCTCAACCGCCACATTGTAATGTATAAATAAATGTTTCAGCCATGAATAGAATAGAATTGAGAGTTATTACCAACAAGTGGTATCAGAGTGCTGCCATAAATCCTGGCTGCATTGCATGCCTTCCATTCTGCCTATGGTATCAGTCCTGGCATTCTGCTTTCCAGTCCATTGTCTTTTTGTCTGCCAGTCGCAGTCATTGTGTGCATTTCTCCTCCGTGCATGTGTTATTGGTATAGAACAATATCATAAACCCTAATATGATAACCAGACCGCTGAAATATTCTCCGCATCCAAAACCTCGACCTGCACCATTTCTTGGTGTGATACAAGAGTGTGTGATGTAATTTTTGAAGAGACGTGGAAGAGGTATTTAGAGCAAAGAAAATTCATTGCTTGCATTGTGTGATGCTTTGAGAAATGCGTTGAGAACTGTGTGAAGAGACCACTGAATGAATAGAGAAGAAATCCTGAATCGATTTCAGGTTTCTGTTGGTGAATAAATCTTCTGTTTTCATTCTATTGACTGATATATTTGCTATGCTGCGATTGAAATGAGAGCTGCGTGAAGATTCATGCCTTCAGAATACAGCGTGGAGCTGTGTGTTGACGCCGTGACCTGCCAAGGAGAAATATTAATACTCAAAGCTAAGAGTATGTTAAATCATGAAGCTGTGTGTTGGAGAACGATGATAGAAGGATGAAGACTCATGCTATTTCATTTCCAAGAAGATTGAAACTGTCTTGCTGTTGCTATCGCGTTGAAGACTAAAGATCATCAGTGGAGAGAGATATTGTTGCTGTTGCGTGTGTTATACCTAACCCTAACTTGCAGTACCACTACGCATCTGGAAAACTGCCTGACTGAAGGCGTTGTGAAGACTGAATGCATAGAGCTGCGACCTGCTATGACCTGCCACACTGTTCTGCTACGTTGCATTGAAGATTTTATTAACTGCGTGGAGACTCAAGCTTGCGTTGAATCTTTTATTATCTGCATGAAGATGAAGGCTGCGTCGTATCTTTTATGACTGCGTTGTGAAGAGATGCTATGTATTCTTGCTGCGATTTGAGAGTGCGTGAGAACATGAGTATGTTGCCTGTGTGAAGACTGCTTTAATCAATGTTTTCTCTCCGAAATCAGCATCCACCTCTCAAGAAGAGCAAGAGCAGAAGGACGACATCTCATTTTCTGGAAGTTAGGGTTTGTTTGAGCTATTGTTATGCAGAAACGCTTTCAGTTCAATGGACGTTCTGCCTGTAGGTTGATATTTTGATAGTATCGAAATATATTTGGTATCTATATTACCGCATTTAAATGAAGCCTGAACGAATGAAGGTTTTGTAGTGTGCGTTGAAGAACTGCATGTGATTTCATTGCTTGTGCATTAATCTACTGATTGAAGTTGTGAGATGTTGATGTAAATTCTTTGAATTCCGGTGACAAAATACTGCTGGCGAAGATTCATCAGAATACTGCGTGAAGGTAAACTGTTGGAGCTGTAATTGTTTGTGACCGTTGAGCTACACAAAACCTAATTTTGCCCTAATTTTTTGTGCATAAATTCTGTAAACATGTTCATTTGTGGAGAGTGAAAGAGGCCATGAATGCTGTGTATAAGTCACGAATGATGAGGCTGTTGTATGAGCCTGATATTGTTGTATGAGCCATGATGTCTGATGAGTTTCCACTGCTATGAATTTGAAGCTGCGATTTTGAATTTAACCCTGGAACATTGCTGGGACATCCTTCAGCTCTCTGCAAAGGTTGAATTTACCAATTGCATGAAGACCTTGAAGGCTACGTTCTAATTTATATCTTCTGAAGCTATGAACTGAAGTTGCGACAATATCATTGTATCACTTTAAAACTTGAAGTTGAGATATTAAGATTGTAAATCACCTTGGCAGAGACTGTAGACCTGCAAGGTTATTTTTTTTCCTTTTATCTCATTCTCTTTGTCATATCAAGTTCATTATTGTAAATTACACTAATAGTTGTAAAGAAGCACACTTTGGCATCTAGTATTGGTGTTGCCCTAGCTGGAAAAGACCAATCCAAAGACCCTTCCAAGGGAGATTGCAGCAAGAGAGGTAGAGGGGGCAGAAACAACTCCAGAAAAAGATCAAAGTGCAAGCGTTGTGGAAAGACTTGGCACACATCAGATCAGTGTTGGGCTTCATGGGACTCCATCAAAGACAAGCATAACCAGAAGAAAGATGACCAAGATGCTAGTAAATCTTCTGATTCTTGTATTGTTGCACATTGTAATCTTGGATTTAATGAAATGAATTCTCTTTCATCTTACAAAGATTGTTGGCTTCTTGATACTGGTGCAACATCACACATGACACTTAGAAAAAACTGTTTTGAAGAACTGAATGAAACAATAGATGGCATAGTTTACTTTGCAGATAAGTCAAGTATTAAACCAAAGGGAATGGGCACCATTCGATTGAAGATGCCTGGATTCCCTGATTTCTTGTTGAAGAATGTTCTCTATCTTCCAGAGTTGCAAAGAAGCCTGCTGTCCTTGGTGGAGATTCAGCAGCAAGGCCATTCCATCCACATGTTTGATGGAATCGTTGAAATAAGAAAGTCCTCTGACAACCAAGTCATCATGACTGGATACGAAGATGGAAAGCT
>LPNX010235933.1:72600-86422 GCA_001517045.1 Pseudotsuga menziesii
CAGAAAATGTAGCTCACATCAAGTGAAGGAAAAGAATTTGAAGATGCGACCAAATATCGAAAACTTGTAGGAAGTCTTATCTACCTTACAACAACTAGACCAGATATTTCTTATGTTGTTGGCATACTTTCAAGGTTCATGCATAAACCTTGTGAAGGACACTGGTCAGCTGCAAAGAGGGTTCTAAGATACTTGAAGGGGACTCAAGAAGTTGGACTCAAGTACTCTAAAGTGGATGACTTCAAACTTATTGGGTACTCAGACTCAAATTTTGATGGCGATAAGGAGACAGGAGTATCAACTTCTGGATACACTATGAGTCTTGGATCAGCAACGGTTTCATGGAGATCACACAAACAATCAGTTCCAGCAGATTCAACAATAGAAGCAGAATATGTGGCTGCAGCTGAAGCAACGAAAGAAATAGTATGGCTCAGGAAGATACTTGAATATTTGCAAGAAAAACAAGAGAACTCCACTCCATTGTTGGTCGACAATACTTCTGCAATCAAGCTGGCTAAGAATCCTATATTCCATGATTGAACCAAACACATCAACACAAAGTATCATTTGATTTGACATCATGTAGAGGCCAAGACAGTCCATATTCGACATTGTTCCACAAATGATCAAGTTGCAGACATCTTCACCAAAGCGCTTGGACGAGAAAAATTTGAAAGATTCAGAAACATACTCAGACTTATGAACACCCCTTCGGATTAAGAGGGGGATTGTTAGAATAATCCGTTGGGATTATTGTAAATAAATAATAAATAGGAATATGAATAGATAGGAAGGTGAAAAGGCTGGTTCTCAACCGCCACATTGTAATGTATAAATAAATGTTTCAGCCATGAATAGAATAGAATCGGGAGTTATTACCAACAACATTCAATTAACCATATGTAAAAAAATAAAAAGACTTGTAAGTTGTAAGGTGCCCTTAAGCGTCTACATAAAACAACGTTTAAGTAAATTTAGAAGCTTAAAAAATCCACAAAGTTATTGAATGTTGTCTACTTTTAGAAACTTCTTCTATGCTATAAATACGTAAAATAAATTTGAATAGCTAGTGAATGTTTTTTTGGTTCTTTTTATCATTTTTACCCAGCTTTATCCAATAATTGAGGCAATGAATAAATGGGTTTATGGGTTTAGGAAGGAAATTTTGATTTAAAAAATAATATACATGTAAATTATTTTGGTGCTTTTAATATGAGAGTTTTTTGGAGTCTCTCGATATAGATCAGTTAGGATTAAGGCACTCTCTGTATAGTTAGGATTCAAATCTCTAATAATATATACACCTGTAACAGAACAATATGAATGTAGCCAAAATAGGTAAAAAAATTAAAAGCTATTGAATGTTTCTTTGATCAATGGGCTCAAGACTTTAACTAATAATGTAGGTGATGAATAACTGTGTATTTTTGTAACTAATTTTGATCTAAAAAAAACATATCAAAACATTTTCAGAACTAATTTCCTTTGAAAACATTCTTATGTTGTCTTTATAAAAGGAAATAATTATCTAATTTCCCTTGCCAAGACTTGAAATTGGGTCTCTCAAGTGAGAGCTAAGTATCCTCATTCTGTGTTGTGTAATTCAAGCCGGTTAAGCGAAAGGAGGAGCAGACGACTGTTAGAGTCACGAGGCCGTAATATTTTCACAGGATTGAATGAGAAGATATCGGTAAGATAAATAAATGGTGTCCAAAGCTAAGCTCTTCGAATCGCAAGGCCTTAATATTTTCACAGAATCAGCAATGGACGAGCTTGAGAAGCTTCTCGTCCAACGTTTCTTTATTGAATTTGGTTAAGAGAAAGGAGCAGCAAACAAAATTTAAGGCCGTAAGATTTGCAAGAGCTCGACAGAGGAATAGCTTGTGAAAAAAAGAATTTGTGTCCGAAGCAAAGGTCGTCAATCATTTGTGTAAGGCCATGGTTTATCTGGATGATAATCGCTAGCCAAATTCTTAATCGCATTGTCAATCATCATGGAAAACGAAGATACTCAGCCCATCCTTAGATCGAAAAGATGAGATCATCAATTCAAATATAGCAGTCTCATGCATACCATGAGGGTGTGTATGCGTTTAACAAAGAGAATGTCAAGCGTTGGGAGGAAGAGGTCGCGACGCTGATCCTCATGTGTATGCATTAGCAGAGAGAATGTCAAGCGCTCAGACAAAGACGTCACGACGTTGATGAACCTGACGCAAGAGAAACTGGAAGTGTTGATAGGCAAGGAAATAATGGTTACAGAATATGGAATTCAAGTGCAGATATTTGTAGAGCTAAGTCTTCTTCCCCAGTGCGTTAGGAGAGAGACAGAGGAAGTCATGGTCGTTTCAGTTTATAATGGAAGCAACAAACAATGTTAGATAATGGATAGCAAACACTAAAAAAGGATCCCAACATTTCATTGCAAATGCTTATCAGCTGAGCATGCCATTTTCATTGATGCAACCCATTTTCATTGATGCAACCCATTTGCATTAACGCAACATACATGAAATGCAAACGCCTATGCATACCATTTGCATTGACATAGAAGACATGAGAGTTACCAGAATATGGAATAATGGAAGGCACACTCTCGCTATGAGAGACACAGGGTGTGAGGACCCTGCAGCAAACAAGTAATCAAAATACACGATATAGCAACAGAACTCAAAATCACTTTTATATTAATCGCAGGCCATTTCGAGGGGGCAACCTCCTTTGAGCAAGCTCAATACAAAATAACTTCACTGTGCCTTCCTTGGCCTCAACACACACTTATATACTAAAAATAGGCGCCAATACTATGGGTCAAAACCATGGGCCAATATAAACTATGGATCAACAAATACTACAGGCGGCTTACAAAGCATATGCACCTCACAACAATAACACAAACTATGGATCAACAATTACTATGGGACGACTTACAAAGCATATGCATCCACAACAATATACTAACATAGTAAAGAGAAGGATTGAAATGGGTTCCTAACATCCCCTCCCCCTTAGAAAAAGCTTTGTCCTCAAAGCTTTAGATGTGGAAATTGTCGCTGAATCTGAAGGAGTGGTTCCCACGTAGCATCCTCGGGCTGCATTCCGTGCCATTGAATTAAGACCTCTGTGATAGAGCGAGAGAGAAGCTGACGAGTGCGCGTATTGAGGACAGCCCCCGACTCCAAAAAGATGGATCCTTCATTATCCAGTTCTAGTAAAATAGTTTGGCCTTTGATGTTGGTGCGAAGAACTTTCTTCAGACAAGAGACATGAAATACTGGATGAATGTGGGAAGAAGGCGGAAGTTCCAATTTATAAGCAACAGACCCAATATTGTGAAGAATCCTCTATGGCCCATAGAACTTTGCAGCGAGCTTATGACGCCCTTTGAGTTTGAGTGAGGATTGCTTGTAAGGATGGAGACGAAGAAAAACCATATCATCGGCTTCAAAAGTGCGCTCAGAATGGTGTTGATCAGCTTGTTGCTTCATGCGATTTCTTGCCATGTGAAGGTTTTCGCGCAAAATGCGAAGAACCTCATCGCTGTTTCGAAGGACCGCGTCAACTGCCTGAGCTGGAGAACTGCTGGGGGTGTAAGGAAGAAGAATTGGCAGTGCCTGACCATAAACTGCTTCATATGGAGTCATTTTAGAGCCAGTGTGGTAAGAGGTATTGTACCACCATTCAGCGAGAGGGAGCCACTTTTCCCACTTATGTTGTTGCTCAGAGGAGAAGCAACGAAGATAAGTTTCCAAGCATTTATTGATAATTTCAGTCTGACCATCCGTTTGGGGGTGATAACCTGAACTCATCTTCAGTTTGGTGCTAGTGTGGTGAAAGAGTTCTATCCAAAAATGACTAGTGAAAGTCGCATCACGATCCGAGACAATGGAAGAAGGCATTCCATGAAGACGAAAGATCTGGTCCAGGAAAATTTGAGCAATGGAAGAGGCTGTATAGGGATGGCTGAGAGCACAAAAATGACTATATTTGGAGAGGCGATCAACCACAACCAAAATCATAGTCTTCCCTCCAGATTTAGGGAGCCCGTCAATGAAATCCATAGAAATATATGTCCATATCCGGGTAGGTATGGGCAAGGGGTTGAGCAATCCCGGAAGGGGGGTTGTTTCACCCTTATTGCGCTGGCAGGTATCACATTCAGCCACCATCTGTTGAATTGTCCTTTTCATGCCCTGCCAAAAGAAGTTGCGATGTGCCCGTTCATACGTTTTGAGAAAACTAGAGTGCCCTGCTGACGAAGAAGCATGGAGTTCATAGAAGATAGCTTGTTGAAGAGCTGTGTTCTGGGGAAGCACCAGACGACCCTTGTATCTCAGTGAAGCACCATCCCAAGAGTAATGTGGAACAACAGAAGGGTTGTTTTCCAAGCATTGGATGATGTGAGATAATGAAGAGTCATTGACATAACCCTGTTGAACCGATTGCAACCAATTTGGAACAGGCATAGAAATAGAGGAAAGAGAACCTTGGTCATCAAATGTGCGAGAAAGGGCATCTGCCACAATATTGTCCTTACCCTTCTTATAAGTGATCTCATAGTCATAACCCATGAGTTTGCTAACCCATTTCTATTGTGCTGGGGAGGATACACGCTGTTCTAGGAAATATTTCAGACTCTGGTGATCAGTCTTGATGCAGAAATGATTCCCTAAGAGGTAGGGTCGCCACTTTTGTACTGCATGCAAAATAGCCATCATTTCCTTCTCATATGTAGAGGCAGCTAAATTCTTACTGGAAAGGGCTTTGCTGGTGAACGCAATGGGGTGTTCATCTTGAAGGAGAACAAAACCAAGTCCATTGCCGCAAGCATCACTCTCAATAGTGACGGTCTTGGAAAAATCGGGCATAGCTAGGACAGGTGTAGTACACATGGCTTGTTTCAGCTTTTCAAATGCACATTCGGTAACATGTGTCCATGTAAAAGAATCCTTTTTCAACAGAGCAGTTAATGGAGCTGCAAGCTTCCCATAATCCTTGACAAACTTGCGGTAGTAGCCAGTCAACCCCAAAAAACCACAAAGGCTCTTGAGTGTCTTAGGAGGTGGCCAATTGTTCATGGCAGCGATTTTGGCAGGATCCACATGAACCCCTTGTGCTGAGATAATGTGCCCGAGATACTCAACTTCCTTTTGGCCAAAAACACATTTAGACTTTTTGGCATGGAGATGATGATTAGAGAAAAGTTGCATTACAAGAGCCAGATGCTGGAGATGTTTAGCCCATGTTTTACTGTAGATGAGGATATCATCAAAAAATACCAAAATGAATTTCCACAAATAGGGTCGGAATATTTTATTCATCAAGGCTTGGAATGTGGAAGGAGCATTAGTGAGACCAAAGGGCATGACCAAAAACTCATAGTGGCCATCATGTGTGCGGAAAGCTGTTTTAGGGATATCATCCTCATGAAGCCGAATTTGATGATACCCAGAGCGAAGATCCAACTTGGAGAAAAATTGAGCACCATGAAGCTCATCAAGAAGCTCATCAACAACAGGAATCGGAAACTTATCCTTGATGGTGAGGTGATTAAGTGCTCGGAAGTCAATGCAGAGGCACCATGACCCATCTTTTTTGTGGATAAGAAGAGCTGGTGAAGAAAAGGAACTTGTGCTTGGGCGAATAATACTTTTCTTCAGTAAGTCCCTAACGAGGAGTTCAATCTCTGTTTTTTGGTGAAATGGGTAGTGATAGGGCCTGATGTTGGGAGGAATGCTACCAGGAAGGAGCTGAATATGATGGTCCTCTGGTTGTGAAGGTGGAAGTCCCACTGGTTCAGCAAAAACACCTATATATCGATCCAGAATTTGTTGGAGATCCAAAGGAGTAGTGGGGGCCGCTGATGGTTGCATTTGAATGGAATGGAGCTGAGTGATGACACCATGGGAACTCTTATTAAGGAGTTTTTCCATGCGATGTGAACTGATGATACTGAGAGACCCTGGTTGTAATCCTTTCAATGTGTGTTTGTGTCCATCGAGGGAGAACTGCATCCAAAGTTCAGCAAAATCCCATAATATGGGGCCAAGTGTGCGCAGCCATTGAGTGCCCAAAACCACATCACATCCGCCTAAGGTCAAGGAAAACATGTCAGAGCGGAGGTTATAATCTCCCATAGAGATACGCACATTACGACACTTCCCTTTACAAGGTAAGGTGCCCCCATTGGCAACCATGACTTCAAAGTTGGAGAAAGGATGGATAAAACAATCAGCTTGTTTGGCGATCCGAGGGTCAATGAAATTATGAGTGCTGCCAGAATCAATGAGTATTGTAAGAGGAAGCTTCTTGAAGTAACTGCGTACCCGCATTATTTGGGGGGAAGTGACTCCAGCTAAAGCATGGAGGGATATCTCGGGCTGGTCATCCTGAGATGGAGGGTCAGTAGGCAGCTCTTGAGTGTCAACCGGAGCATCCATTGTATCGAAAAATTCTTCACCAATTTCAGAGGCATGTGGAGAATCCACATCCAAGAGATAGAGCTTTTGTTGAACACATCGATGTACCCGACTGAATTTCTCATCACAATTATAACAAATCCCTTTTTCTCTGCATGCCTGCATCTCTGTTTCAGACAAATGCTTGATTGGAGGTGAGCGAGGAGCTGGCGAAATGGGAGGTCGTTGAGAACCCATAGTTAGGAAGGGAACAAAAGAGGGTTTGGAGCTCTGTTGGGCTGCCATCTTGTCTTCTGTCAACTTAGCCAACCCCAAGGATTCCATCATTGTGTTGGGACTGAACATTTTGACCTCAGAGTGAATTGCATCCTTTAGACCACTCATAAAACAACTTCGGTACAAGTCATTAGGTAATCCTTCAGTGTGATTAGCTAGTTTCTCAAATTCCATTTGATACTCTTTCACAGTGCCAATTTGGCGAAGTTTAGTGAGAGCTCCTGTGAAGTCATCAAAAGCACTAGGACCAAATCGTTTCAAAAGGAGCTGGCAAAAATCAAGCCATTTTAGCTCTTCATGAGCCTTGATGTACCAACGATACCATTGAAGAGCTTCCTGTTCCAAATGAAAGGAGGAAAGTTGAACTTGGTGGAAATCAAAAGTATTATGAAGGCTGAAATACTGTTCTGCACGATAGATCCATCCAGTCGGATCAGTACCATTGAAGCGAGGAAAATCCAGCTTCAAACTACGAAAATTGCTGGAAGAAGAGAACCCATTGGTTGATGAAGACTCGGACTGTCGTCTAATGTTCATAGCTGAATGCTCAAGATGGAGACCAAGGAAATTTTCATCCAGTTCCTGGAGTTTGGCTTGGATGGCTGCAAGTGCTTCCTCCATGGTTTTCGCTCTTGTGGTGGCAACCATAACTAGGAGTTTTTTTTTTTTTTTTTTGGGGGGGGGGGGAAGTGGTTAGAAAAACAAAAACAGAAACTGTTTCAGTAGAGGAAAATCTGGATTTGGGAAAAAATCGGAAGGGTAATTTGGGTTTGAGTAAGTTTTGGACACTGTTGAAAGGACAAGGGAGCAAAAAATGGGGATTTTAGGAGCGGGGTGAAAGAATGAGAAAATTTGGTGTAGAGGGACAAAGAAGAAGAATGAGGAAAGGAATATGGTGGCAAAATTTGAAGGCAATTGGGTGAAAATCGAAGGAGTTATCGCAAACCCTAAAAATAGACAAATGCAGGATTTCGGGTTTTGGGAAGTGGAATTTGGGATAGGGTCTTCATGAATGAAATATGCAGAATGGAATTGCAAAGGTGTCAATGAAATTTCAGGGAAAACAGAGTTGAAACCAAGGATATATGGCCAAAAAATAGTTTTTTTTTCTTTTTTTTTCTTTCCAGACGGGATCTGCAACGACTCGAAAGTGATCGAAACAGTGGAATCTGCAACGGCGCAGAAGTGATCGGCAACAGATGGATCTGCAATGGCGCGAAAGTGATGGAACAGTGGAATCTGCAATGGCATGGAAGTGATTGGCAACAGATGGAATCTGCAACGGCGCAGAAGTGATCGACAACAGATGGATCTGCAACGTTGCGGAATTGACCGGCAATAGTTCTGGACAGAGGAAATATGCGATTGTGCAACTGAAAATTAATATGGACCCTAGGTATGTGCGGCTTCCTATCAGTTCAAGGGATTCACTCGACCACCAATGCTGTCTGACGGCTTGCGTATTGGGGCAGTACCCCTCACTCCACGGCTCAGGTAAAACTGATAACCGCTTGGCCACAAACGACAGCTCTTGGTTTACCTCACGGGTGGGAACTAGTCAATCAGGTAGGGGTCCTTGCCCTTTTTGCTGGCAGGTCCTCTCAATGGGCCAGCTACTTCGGGGTTCCTGTGGTACTCCTCACAATGAGTTTTAGGGCTTATGCCCAAGTACTTCCCACAGTTAAGCGGATAGGGATTATTCCCAGATCCGAACCTGCAACAGAAGCGAAAAAAATTTGGGCAGAAATTTCACCCAACGAGCCTACGAAAGCGCTCTGATACCAGATGTGAGGACCCTGCAACAAACAAGTAATCAAAATACATGATATAGCAGTAGAACTCAAAATCAATTTTATATTAATCGCAGGCCACTTCAAGGGGGCAACCTCCTTTGAGCAAGCTCAATACAAAATAACTTCACCGTGCCTTCCTTGGCCTCAACACACACTTATATACTAAAAATAGGCACCAATACTATGGGTCAAAACCATGGGCCAATATAAACTATGGATCAACAAATACTACAGGCGGCTTACAAAGCATATGCGCCTCACAACAATAACACAAACTATGGATCAACAATTACTATGGGACGACTTACAAAGCATATGCGTCCACAACAATATACTAACATAGTAAAGAGAAGGATTGAAATGGGTTCCTAACACGGGGAGGCTCCTCAGACAACGAAACGTTGAGAATAGAAGCTCCTTAAATAACACCTAAGGTGTAATAAATTCTTAATGACGACAAAAACCTTGAGAAGAGCAGCCCTTAAATAAAACCTTCTGTGTAATAAAACCATATTTCTATATCAAAATAAAATACACATAGACCAAGATGCATATATATTGAAACATAGACCAAGCTAGCATATGGATTGAAGAGTTACCCGTATTTTGTTCATATTCTATGTGACAAAATTTCTACTATGCGGGCGCTCGGACAAAGTTGGTTCCACTTTTTGGTGCCACTTAGGAAATTAGAAACGCACTTCCGAAGTGCAAATCAAGAACGCATATGCGTTATTGATGGTACGTTCGGAATAACCCGATCCCAAACACAAGGCTAAGGTTCCTGAAAACGTATCGCATATGCGTTCTGTAATGTTAAATATCGCATATGCGATATGCAACATTTACAAAACGCATATGCGATATATTGCAAGTGCGATATATCGCACTGCGATATATTGCATATGCGTTTTGTAAATGTTTCATATCGCATATGCGATATATTGCATATGTGATATTTAACATTATTGTTGGAATTATTATTAAATGATCATAATGGGTATGGAAGACACGGTTGATACCTATCCATACTAATGATACCCATCCATGCATCATGTTGGTTCCTTGCATCTATACATCATGTTGGTTCCTTGCTTCATGCTTCAATATTGCTTCATTAAAGGTGATGGCTCGTGGGATGATATGAGTAGGGTGTATTTTTTAGGTTTTACGAAGAAACCATTGTGGAGGATATACGATCTAAAGATATTCGAAATGTAGAGATCGAAATCCATGATTTTAGAGTAACCATTCAACAACCCTTCCATCTCACTCTCTTCTTCCACTACCTTCCCAATGAAGGTTTCCTACTTCCAACAACACCCAATCAATCAATTTCATTTTGATATTTGCATTGGATGGACTACAATAGCAAGGTCCAAAACATATCTATAGATATGAGTAGGGTGGATTTTTTAGGTTTTATGAAGAAACCATTTTGGAGGATATACGATCTAAAGATATTTGAAATGTAGAGATCGAAAGCCATGATTTTAGAGTAACCATTCAACAACCCTTCCATCTCACTCTCTTCTTCCACTACCTTCCCAATGAAGGTGGAAACTTCCAACAACACCCAATCAATCAATTTCATTTTGATATTTGCATTGGATGGACTACAATAGCAAGGTCCAAAACATATCTATAGATTTTCCTAGAATTTATTGTTCATACAAAACAATATAGCATAAATGAAAAATGTGAATTATATATATTGTTCTATTCGAGTTTGTTTGAATAGAATGTTTGTGCCAATATTGTAATCTTAGAAGGAACAAGATCAATCATATAATTTCTCATAGCCTCCATAGTATAATGAACTTTAAATGACACTCTTTTCATCCTTCCTACTCTTTCCAACCTTCCATCAACTAGTAGATAGGCAGGCCTAAATTTTTCTTCATTAACATATGAGCTATTAATACACAATAATCCATTTGGTATTATATCATATATTCTTCCAATTAAATTATATCTGGATAGAAAAAGGAATGTAAGAGGACTTAGAAATGTTTCTTACATACCATAAGATATTTAGTGCTTGTAAGTTGAAAGCAGTATGTGCAAAGGGAAATAATGATCAATGCTATTAAATAATAACAAAATAGTGATATTATATCCACAAATTAGTATGTTAACATTGCATAGTACATATGGATAATAATGGATCTCCACAACGTGCCTAGAAAATATACACAAATGATACCACATATTACCCTTGATAAAAAAACATGCAATATAGTGTTTCTTACTTTTTAATCCATTAGGGAAAATACGTTCTATTATCTTAGATATCGAGGTTACACAAAGATATGGGTTATTTTTCTTTGAGATAATTTCTATAAAGATATAACATAGTTCCCCCAATAGTTTCCTATTCTTTAATTCTTCTTATTAGAATCTTCTATCATCTCAAAGAAACACAAATAAAATTTTATTGTCCACCCAGCTGGGCTTGGATCCTTTTCCTTCTTGAATGGTGATATTAGGAAAAATTTGAGTTCTTCCTTTGTAACATCATCTTTCAAATCCTTAATTCCATTATGCTCCATCATTTTCAAAAACAAAGAGACAGTATTTAATATTTCAACAATATTTTCCCTTAAATGTTCTTGGAAGTTACTAAAACAATTTACTCTTGCAAATGATATTTCTCAAAAAAAAATTTACTATATATATTAGTTCCTTAGTTTTCAATATCACATATGCAATATATCGCATATGCGATATTGAAAAGCAAAAATAAAATAAAAAAGAGGCTACAGGCCCCTCAAATCTCATTTGCACAGGATTGGGACAGCGAAATAGCGCAAGTGCGATTTGCGTTTTTGCTTTTCGAGGTCGAGCTCTAGGTGGATTGCTCCAATGGCAGGTAAATCCTAGATTATCCTTTTCACTTAGTCTTCCATTCTTTAATTTTTTCCATAATTTCATTGTTTTTATAATTATTTTAAACAAATTTTAAAAAAAATTGAATGTTCAATCAAATAATGATTAAAAGTAAAATAACTTGTAGTTTTTTGTTTAAATCTTAATAGACAACACAAATAAACAACACAATGTGGAAAACCCACAACCACCTAACCCAAACCCAAAGCTAGAGGGGGAACAAGATAGAAACACACAAATTATTATGCGCTTGGCGTCATTGAGGCGCCTTAGCTCATCTATTAGAGGGGGGGGGGGGGGTCGTTTGAGAGAGTATTTAGCCGATGCCTTGGACATAATAAGAAACACAATTTTTGATGCCCAAGGAGCTCTGTACACCATTACCTCATAAAGATAATCCAGGAGGCAATACTACTCTGATGGATTGACTCATAAAGACATCAAAGCCCTTTAAATTACAAAAGACCAGTTATTTTCATTATTCCGGGACCGTAGCACTGGATTGGTTCCGCCCACCAGTTGAGCACACATATCCATAGACTGGTGCATTGAACCAAAGATAAAGGCCAATTGGATGGATCATTGGTATATGGTCTTCGATGAAGACCCCCATGGGAATAGGGACATCCCATTTTATTTTCTTAGGAAGTTGTATGCAGAATTCATCCTAGGGAAAGATGTTAACTACTTTGATCTCTTAGGAAACTAGGGTGTTGGTCATGGGATGCCCCAAGATAGGGAAGGTGCCAGGACAGATCCTAACCATGTGCCACGCACACCAAAACCCCCTCAGGTATATCCTCCTGCTGGTCCTGTGATTGAGTATGCATAGGAGGCATTATTTGACATGGCAGATACATTGCTTGAGCATGGGACTAATGTCCAAGGCAATGTATACCAAGGGGTTGGAACTTCTACGATGGGCCCATCTACAGATCATAGAGGATATGTAGAGTCTTCATAGCCTTGTGTTACTCCACACCCTTGCACATCGTGTGGAGGCATATGCTATGGCCCTACCTCCGACTTCCGAGACGATGGATTACTTCGCTTTGTAAATAAAACTCATTATTTTCATATTATATTTTGTTTCATGTCAAAATGTTCAATTGTTTCGCAATTTATTTCTATTTAATTATTAACAAATTATGTGAACAAATATACAGCTGGTGTCCCATGGCACACCACAGTCGCATACTCCGTCGATCAACGTTGAGAACATTGATGCGGCTGTCAATATTGCTTATGGGTTTGGTTCTTCACCAATAGGGGTAAGAATTATACTTGTTAATTTGTCAAATTTATTTTCATATTTATAGTATAGATTGTAACATTCAATATGTATCCTAATTTTGATACAACATGTTTTATGCAGGTTTCCCAGGATGAGTTTATTGTATCGCAGCCTATTCCCTCTCATGCAAAGGTAGATTCATAGACACAAGTATTATTTGAAATATGCTTTTAATTATGTTTCTCTTTCTTTGGAAAAAACATTTTGTAACTTGTATCACTTTGACATATGTTACTTTATGCAGGAACCTATTGTGACAGTGGTGCTTGAAGAGCACCAAAGCGAGGTTGTTGTCAACCCACCTCTTTCCCCCAGATAGATATGTATGTTTCGCTTTCTTTGGTAGTTCATCATTTTCCTTCCGGATAGTATATATGTCTATGATTCACTATTTTATATGAAATTGACATATATATGTTACTTTATATGGAGGCCCCTAGTGAGGCACCGGTGCATGAAGAGCACTAAATAGGTGGCCCACCTTTGATGAGCCAGAAGGTATGTTTATGTAGATCACTTTCTTTGTATGTTTGTGTACATATCTTGATTGTAACATTTAATATGTATCCTAATTTTGATACAACATGTTTTATGCAGGTTTCCCAAGATGAGTATATTGTATCGCAGCCTATTCCCTCTCATGCAGAGGAAGATTCGTAGACACAGGTATTATTTGAAATATGCTTTTAATTATGTTTCTCTTTCTTTGAAAAAATCATTTTGTAACTTGTATCGCTTTGACATATGTTGTACTTTATGCTGGAACCTATTGTGACAGTGGTGCTTGAAGAGCACCAAAGCGAGGTTGTAGTCAACACACCTCTTCCCCCAAGACAGGTATGTATGTTTCTCTTTCTTTGGTATTTCATCATTTTCCTTCCAGGTAGTATATATATCTCTGATTCACTATTTTATATGAAATTGACATATATATGCTACTTTATATGCATGCCCCTAGTGAGGCACCATTGCATGAAGAGAACCAAACCGGTGGCCCACCTTTGACGAGGCAGCATGTATGTTTATGTAGATAACTTTCTTTGTACGTTTGTGTACATATCTTTCTATGATTTGGTGCTTGAAGAGACCCAAATTGGTGACCCTCTCCCCCCCCCCAAGGTACATGTATATTTGTTGACATTGGCATA
>LPNX010235946.1:0-103179 GCA_001517045.1 Pseudotsuga menziesii
TATATATATATATATATATATATATATGGGATTGTAAGGTTTTATCAATATTTAGAATGATTAAATTTTAAGTATATTTTTTAGGCTATTTTATAGGATCTATACCAAATAAACAAAATATAAATAAACCATCATTACAAACTTCATGCAAATAAAGCCATTAACCAGTGTAACCTATCATTAGTAACAAAATTTAACTAGATATAATATATATGTATATGGTTTCAAAATATTTTTAAGATATTGTTGATAAATTTAATAATTTATTCAGACATAATGAGTTACATAAATTATACAACTTTGAAAACTATTATGTTGATAAATTTAATAATTTATTTAGAATTAATGAGTTATATAAATTATTCAACTTTGAAAACTATTATTTTCAGAATATGCTTTTCAAAAAAGTATACCTCTTTATCTTACATGATAATCACATTGATTTCCCATTGATAGTGTTGATTTGCCTCCCATTATTAAATTCATTTTGTTTTTACCTTTGAAAAATGAATATATATTATATTTATTGCATAATAACAATATCATTATCCACTATACAGGGGGATTTGACGATGCTCGGAAGACTCCGCTTTGAAGCGTCGATAGGGTTTCCCTAGCCTCCATCCTTGGCCTGCCACATGAAGGTTTCTCCTGCCCTTGGATCAGGCTGCGGCCCGTTGGTTTCCTTCCATGAGCTTCTGTGCAATGGCTGCCATGCAAATTTTTTGCGATTGTTGGTTGCGTCCCGTGGTTCTTCTGTGATTTCTCAGGTTATGGATTTTCAAGACTAGATTCAGGCCTTTAAGGCCCTAGTTCAAGTCGTCGCTCCTCAGGCTGCATCTTTTCCTTCCTCCAAGTTTGTGAAAAATATTGATGAGATCCCTTCTCTAGAACTCTCTCCCTCGGATCCATGCCGAAAAGCGCTCATTCTCTCAGAGAAATCCCACATCGGTAATTTTATAGGGTTGCGTACCAACCCTAAGGTGGTAGAGCTTTGGATTGCATAACACTGGAACCCTATTTGCAAGGACGGGTCTCTCTCTTCGCAGTTGGTAGGGGTTATTTTGTTATTTTGTTTTTGAATAAAGAAGAATGAGATTTAGTTTTTCGATCGGGTCCCTTCTTCATGGGCTCAAGAGGGTTGTTTTTATCCCCTTGGACTCTTGGTTTTATCCCAAAATCAAAGATTATAGCTGCTCCAGTTTGGGTAAAACTACCTCATCTCCCACTTCATCTTTGGGGAAAAATATCTCTTGCAGACATCGGTAATAAGATAGGGTGTTACCTGGATAGTGCAGATCCAAAAGGGGGTCAGTTTACATGTGCCCGCATTTGCGTAGAGGTAAATCTCCAAAAAGGGATTCTAGAGGCCCTAAAGCTTAATTTAGGATAGTGGAGCCACATCCAAGAACTAGATTACGAGCAAATGCCATTAAAATGAAACTTTTTCCATGTTTATGGTCACTTATCCAAAAGTTGCCCCAAGATTTCTGAATCTCAAAAATCAACAATTCCTCCTACACCTAAAGAAGCAGAGTTCCATACAGTCACTAATCAACGTCGACCTCCCCGGTGAAAGGATCCTCAATAGCAAAAGGATCCTCCTCCGCCTCCCGCAACATTCTCTCCTCTGCTGGAAAACAAAAACAGCTTTGAAGTTTTGCAAGAATTCCAAGCTCATGAATCTGAAGTAGCAGCAAATCCGGTGCAAAGCGAGACCCCCCAGGTCCTTCCTGCCCCTCGATGATAGTTGTTTTTGCCCCATCCACAAAATAAGCTTCTCCAAGCCTTGCTCCTTCAGGATCCAAGAGAGATGCTTGGACGTTAGATCATGAGACTTCAACCCAAGCAAGACTGGCTTTTTTAGTCCCTTATTATGGGTTATAGGGAAGCTCCGATCCTGAATACTTCTCAACCCCTTCTCCTCCTGTCACTAGAGAGCAAAATATCAACAAAGAACATAGGGAAAAGGAAGCGGTCTCAAACATTTTTTTGGGCTCTCAAAAGCGGTTGGACCCTTTCTTAAGGGAAATTTTACCTCCCCTTCTAATTAATGTTTTGGTTCTACACTCTTCTCTGCTCACAATTCGTGAGAGTTTACTTTTGTAAGCAACTTTTTTGTATTTTTCTCAAAAAAACTCTAGAAGCAAGTGTTCTTTATCTCCCAAGATATTCATAATTCATAAGAAGGCTGAGAGTATTGTTAGAGGTCATCAGCCCTCTTTAATTTTGTATGCTAGCGATTCTGGTTAACCAGAAATCGATTAATACAACTCTAACCATTATTGTCTAAAAAAAACAATATCATTATCCACAGACATTACGCATTGTTGTGAAACTCGACAAACTCTTATTTAAATTATTCAAATTTGAAATTTAAAAAAAATAATAATAAAAATAAACCTCTATATGCTAAATCAAATGGATCTGGAAAAGCACCACACTATTAGATCCATTTGTTTTTGCATACTGAAGACACATTACATAATGTCAACTGCACATCAGACATATGTTCTTATATTGACACTCTCAACACCATCCATGAAAGTATAACATGCATCGTTGCAAAACTCAACAAGTTGTTATATAAACAATTCAAATTTGGAATTCAAAAAATTGTTTTTAAACCTGTGGATGCAATAATAATCCAATCAAATGGATCTATAATGAAACACCCCACTTTTAAATCCATTCGTTTTTTCACTAAGATTAAACACACATTATGTAATATCAACTACACAACAACAATATCTTCTTCTATTCTATTTCTATGGATTCCATTTACAAAATTTATCATTTACACCTCTACCCTCTACGTTCTATAATCAATATCTCTGCACAAGCCAACATGAATGGAAAATTTTGGATAGAAAACAAGCTAGAAAGAGCTAGTATCTACATTAACAAACTTTGAAACATTTGAAAAAAAAATTGTGATGAAGAAGAAGCAACGGCTTAATTAAAATCTGAATACTATTGATCAAATGTAGATCATCAGCAAACTAATTGTTGCCTAAGGAGATTTGATCCTGCATCGTGAATATGGTTGTTTATTTATTGAACCCTTTGAATTCATGGAAGCACACTAGCGGCTGAATTATTAGAAATATATTGTTGCAAATCGGACGCCCATGCAGTAAATACGAGGGTACGACTAGTTATGGAATCCCCCAATATTGTGTCAGTTTCTTCTCAACTAGCTAGCTTATTCCAACATGTATAATAGAATTGATCCATCCTACATTCAACTAAGGAATTACATTTCCTAATATAAGACCCTTTCTTTGACCTATAACCTAAACCTACAACTCCTACTCTCGACCACAACTCCATGGTACGCAAGGCCCAACAATACGTGTAAGCAAGGAGGGATGAACTAGTGAATTCCTACTATGGATTTGGTGCTAATGGAATCACAAACAAGAGGGTCAAATCTCACTTCCAGTAATAAAAATAATTTTCCATCCATTCCAAGTAGGAACCTGCATTCTATATAGGAAAGTGAGGTAGGGGGGTATGGGGTATGTGGTGCAATGTATTCAATTTCTTTGTATGGATATGAGTACTTTGTTACATTTATCAATTACTTTTCCAAGGAATATTGAAGGGACTCAGTTTATGAAGGAGAAAGAGCTTTGGGTCAATAGAACTTTAAGGAAATTGATTTCGTAACAGATGAAAATAAAGCTCCATTGCAAAGGGAAGACTTGGGCATTTAGATAGAAACTAGTTTGATATAACCCTTCCCCATGGATGATACCCGACATTGGATTCCACGATTCAGACGTAGTGTAGGCTGGTAACCAATTATTCAAGATCACAGCCAGATGATAGGAAACCGTGCAATATTTGGTTTAAAATGGTTAATAAAATGCAGAATGGATCTGCTGAGGTCGAGGAGGGTGGGAGTTGGACAAGGAATGTGAAAAGCGATGGAGATATAAACTAGAATTGAGTTGGATATATACATTTTGTAATCAGTGTCTCTACACAGGCCAACATGAATGGAAAACGTTGGCTAGCAAGCAAGCTAGCAAGAGATAGTATCTACAGTAAAAAAAATTGAAACATTTGAAAAAAAAAATGTAACAAAGAAGAAGAAGAAGAAGCTTAATTAAAATATGAATATTACTTATGAGACCTAGATCATCAACCAAATAACTATTTCCTAAGGAGATTCGATCCTGCATCGTTAAGATGGTTGTTTATTGATTGAACCTGTTACTGGTTGAAATTGCAGGTCTTGCCACTGGTAAGCATATGTAGAACAAGTGACCACTATCACCTTAGTCATTGGCACTTAACTGCTTTGGAAGCTGGATCCTCCTAGGGAGGAGCCCTATTTGAGTTACAAACCAATATGGTTTGTAACAACTTCATAAAAATGTGACTGAACAATATACAGTGGATGTTCCAATTATTTATAGAGTTAACACAACTATTGATTGTGCATCCACATGTTTTGCTTGACGTAAAACCTCGAGTTGGATTGTGATGATACACAGGCTGAAGAGAAAACAAACATAGGGAGGTCGCCACTGAAAGGGCAGGAGAGGATGTGGAAAGGAGGCACGAGGTTGTTGGGGAAGTAAGGAGTAGGCTCTGAAGGTGAGCCCATGGAGAATGAGAAGGGATGGTCAATGGGTGCATTAGTAGACTAGAGGATGGTTTGAGCATCCCACGAGGAAGAGTGATGGCCATGCAAGAGCGGAGCAGATGGCTGCAACAAAGGAGGAAGGTTGGCCAACCGAGGCATGATGCAGTCTGCATGGAGGGAACGTCGAGCTAGTTGGGTGAAGAACGTACAATAGAGGGATACGTGCTAAAAGAAAACTCCAGCGAGTATGGAGAGGAGCAGTGTTGGCAAGCTATGGGTGAAGCAAAACACAAACCTGTGGAAACATAACACACCAGCGCAAGCATGAAGGTAGAATGGTTAGGCTAGAGAAGGAGTCTGTCACATGGAGTTGAGTGGAAGGCAGGGTCGGGGCTATAGCTCAGAGGATGAAGAGCCAGGCCTTGGTGGCGAGATACTTTGGAGGAGTGATGAAGGCAGCAACCAGCTATGTGGGGGAAACAACGCGTGGGGAGGAAGTGGCAGCCGCGAGTGGGAATGGAGTAGTAGGAACCAACATGGAAATGGTTGCAGAGGATGACCAAGGGACGTGTGTTCTTCCTGGGAAGGAAGTCACGTTGATGGAGCTAAGGAGTTGCGGGTGTGTACCAGCGGAGAGGAGGTTTGGATATGCAATGCTGGGGTACAGTGAGGAAACAACAAATTGGAAGTGAGAGCTAACCTAAATTAGCCCTAACCTAGCTAAAAATAACCATAAACTATCCACACACAAAAAACTAATTTAAAGCTAACCTGAGACTAACCCTAGACTAGATGAGTGAGAAGAGATAAGTGTGAAAACCCTAGGAAAACCCTATAATGAGCCCTACCTAACCTATGGTTTCTAAGGAGGAGTATTAATCGAGTGAAGAAGGGTCCTAGGTTAAGAAACCAACCTAGTAAAATCTAAGGAGAAACCTTAGGGAACCTTCTGAGGCGATAGGAAAGAAAACAGTGACCTATCCTAGGGAAAAGTGCAGCTCTAAGGCTACCACTAAGACTTCAGACATGCACATCCACCAACATCCAACAAAAGGGTAAGAAGCATGACCTCCTTGTGCTTGTGTTTATCCAACAAATTGAAGCATCACCAAAAGAAGAGATTCACTAAAGAATTATTAGAAAACAACTTGCATTAACCAGAAAACTTCCTCACCAGCAGCACATCCATCTAGAGAAAACCCTAAGTAGGGTAAAACAAGTGCATAATGATTTATCCCATAAGTTTTGACTTAAAATGAAAGTGAGGATATCTATTTATATGATCTCATGCTCACTTATCCAGGATTACATGCCTTAAAACAGGAAAATTTATAATTATTGAATGTCAACTTAAAATTAAAAGAAAATAATAATAAAATATAGACTATGGTAGGATATCTTGGGGTGTTTGCATCGCTAGGTGCCAAAACATGATCAAATAAGCGATTTGCTCCCAACAAAAGACCGGAGCGAGATGGAGGAGGGCATTATGCCCCATATAACCCCTAGAATACTGTAAAATCCCTCAACACCCTCCTCAAAGCATGGAAATGACCTGACATGGAGGATGCCTTCCTCTGAGGAAAGAAGGGCAAGGAGAGAAAGGACCTACTGACTAAAGGGCCAGGAGGGTGCATGAAGTTTTTGTAACTGAATACTGGTGTCTTGTGGCTGAAGCAGAGGACACCAGAGCACGCAAGAATGGAATGGGTCCATGAGACCCAGTAGTCAACCTTTAGGGGGGGCAGACACCAACCCTGGGGTTAAAAACCTCTTTAATGGGCAGTCAGCAATGCCATTAAGCCATAGTACCATTAAAGGGGGACCAAAGGGTCTGACCATTACTGTCATTGCTCAATAAAACCCCTCTTGGTCAAAAAATTGGCCCTCTCTCCCTAGGGTACATCTGAAGGTGCGTTGGGTACACATGCAGTGTAACATTGGATCCAACTGCAGGATAAGTGCTCTTCCTGGGACTGCTCGAGAACCTGTGAATCTGCAGGTACCTGTAGACCTACACACATATCGAATGCCCGAGAGATTAAAATCATCTAGAGGCATACACTTTTGTCCTTCCTTATTCAAAAATTAAGGGAAACAAACTAAGAACAATAAAAACTAACTATATAATGAAAAGACATGAAATGCAATGCATAGAAATATACCTAATGCAACTAAACCTACCTACTCTAAACATGGTAATCAAAACAGGTTAAGTGAGATCATACCATCAATGCAACCATTTAAGTAAGCAATTCATACCCTTCCATCTTACCTTTATTCTTTAGTGTAATCCAACACAATACCTCATTGATGATACATCGAGTTTGTACTAGGATCTTTATCTTGATGAGTGCAGGAAACCAAACCTTCTTAAGAACTTGGAAAACTTGAAACTGGTTCCATGGAGAAGCATCACTTTGGCAGGCTTTGTTGATCCATTCTTCTAGTGGGATTATGTATCGGATACCTCCATCATACATATCTTCATAAAATTTTGGCCCGAAACTCGCCCATGAATCCTGAACTTGGGAGACTAACCATGGAGTTGGGCTTTGTAAATATTCACATGTGAGCCGCAACTTGTCTCTGCATTTACTCAAGCTTTTCTTTGTAGATACAGGTATATCGCTTATCTTTTCCACATTCATATTAGTAACCCCAATAATATTTGAGCCTTTGAAATGTTCAACAATATAATCCATACGTTCATGCTTCATATGGAAAAGTAAACAATAAATATCATGAAAATGAAGGATGAAAATCATACCTGTCCACCTACCTTCCTCTGTCTTGTCGAGATGTATCATTAAGGGCTTGTCGGTGTAGGGTAGAGCGGGAAGAACAACTTCTTCTGCACATCTCGAGGGGCAAAACTGAGAGTGATGACCTAGGTTCATCATATGTTAAATATCTGCAAAAGAATCCTCAATGCAACCTGCTTCCCTGTTGTATAATGATTATGATGAATACATCATGGAAGAATCACTAGATATACAAGGTCCCAAATCTTTGAACTTTTCATTGTAATGGGCCATCTACATATCACAATTATTTGCAAAGTCCGGTGTTGTTCCATCTTCAATTATGGTGGAAAAAGGGTTGAGCCACTCTTCGTCATTATGCTCGTAAGGGGAAGGAATGATCATATCTCTTTCAACATGGTATTCATAAGTTATGTCTTCAACATCCTTGTTGTAGGTGACTGAGAGTTCCTTGTCCCAAATAGTGTCAAGTTCTGGCTCTTTTTTAGTAACTTCATCAAGCTTCTCTTTCTCACTGCAACATATGGATACAATGCTACCCAGTCTCGAGGAATCATATAATGGTGGACCCATAAATGTCCAATAACCATCGTCCTCATAATTCCCGTCATTATGTTCCCAGAGATCTAGAATATCACAAGGAGTTTATGTATGCTGGAATGGAAGACTCATCCTATCTTTTTGTTCCCCAGCTTCTTCGATTAGGACTTCCATATCGTCATATATGGGACCATCATCATATTCATCTGCTTGGGAAGCTTCATCTATCGTGCTCAAGATATCATCAGTTAGACTTCGAAAAATGGTTGCTTCAGACTGATATTTATTTTTGGATTCCTTACTGAACCTGTCCTTCACATTCTTTACATGAGATATCCATTCGTCACGGCGCCCTGAATCCCAGGGGTTACAAAACATTTCCACCAATTCTGCAAATGACGATTCATTCATTTATCTAAGCCCACAAACCAAGCGAGATCCTTTCCTCCTAGATGAAGGAAAAATGATTGCATGTAAACATATTCTTCTTCTTTAATACCATATTTTGAATCCATTGTCATAAACCATTCCACATGATGCACATAATTATCATGGTCTCCCTTGAATGCATGCCAAAATACTTCGTGTAACTCATCTAAATAACCTGGGAAAGATGATAGATCAGGAGGAGCGAAACCAATTTCCATTTTTGTAGCAATCAGATTATTAGGATCTTCAAACTCAAATGGAATATCATCAGTGGTTCCTTCTCTTGCGTCATCTTGAGTCTGGATTTTTCCCAAGGTTTCTTCCCATATTCTGTCGATCACGGCCTTTCTTTCTTGTTCTTCTACATTGTAATCCCAATCCGTGTTGAATGCATTAATGAATTTCCTGAGAGAAGAAAAGATTTTACAAGGAAATCCTTCATACCAATTTATGACAGATAAGTTGACTTCTAGGTGAAGAGACAACAGAAATAGCCTCATCCTAATGTCTTCATGCATGATGTTACTTGCCTAGATGAATTGCACGAATGCCTGCACATGGGATGTTGCATGGTTCTGATATCTCTGAAACAATGGGAACAATGCCTTCTCACCATTTTTAATGGCGTACTTGTGTGGGAAACCTAGAACACATGAGAATTCCAATATGTCCATCCAGAATTCATAACTGGATGCCATCTCGTCGGGCTTCTATGTCTGATAGATGAGATTGGTTGAGCTGTTTGTGGAGTCGCCAGGTAAGCGTGCAGGTTAGTCCTTAAAAAAATGTAAGAAATCATATATAATTAGGACTTCAAGACTTACCAAAGTGTCAAGCCTTATTGGGATTTTCTTTTTGGAGTGGCCAGGTAAGATCTGCAAGATTAGTCTTTAATAAAATTTTCAAAATACCCAGAAAGACTTACCTCAATTTTCTTACCAATTGTCATTCTTTCCACGGTGTGAATGAATCGGGATCAACCGCTTCAAATTTGAAATGGTCCCCGACAACAACGCCAAAATGTTACCGGTTGAAATGGAAGGTCTTGCCACCAATAAGCATATGCAGAACAAGTAGTCATTGTCACGTTAGCCACTTGACCTTAACTTCTTCGGAAGTCGGAGCCTCCTAGGGAAGAGCCCTATTAGACCCTGCAAAGACACTAAACACCAAAGGAAACTTCTCTCAAGTATATTGTTGATCAATTCCTAATAGAGTCTTCAACCAAAGTGAATAATTATGTGTTGTTATTCTAACTATGATCATGCAATTATATAATTGTAGGCAACAAATAATTAACTCAAAAAACAAATATCATGGGGTGACTTTCAATTCCAAACTAAACATGTCTTATCATTATCAAAATGTGCGTGGATTGAAGTCAAAGTGGAATTTATATTATGATTTCAAAATAATAACTAATATACAAATTAATATGCAAATGATAACCCAAATATCCAATAATAAGATAATCCAAATAATTAATTCCCAAATAATAATTAACAACCAAATATTAAATATTATAAGGTAAAAAGTAAATAACTTAAAATATCAAAACTAAGGAATAATAAACCTAGCAATAAACCAAATATCATATAACTAAGGATGTATGCGCAGATCTATGGATGACATGTAAGGAAAGGTCATCACACTATGTGTCATTAAAAACCATATGGTATCATTAATAAATATCATTAAACACCCCTTATAATATGTTAATGTTTACTTTATGTATGTATGGAATAATATATCAATATGGTTCAAAGTACAGCATTAAGAAACATGATATTTCACACAAATATATAGTGAGCTAGCTATGGAGCAATCCTCCTTCCATCGGATGGAGGAGGAGCAAAGTTAACCCTAACTTTGCTCCTCCTCTGTCCGATGAGGGAGGATTGCTCCATAACTAGCTTACTCCCAAATATATTAGCTGAACTTTGATTATATTCATTTATTACCAGCAGTATGCACCGACGACTTACACACCAATATGGTTTGTAATATTTCATAAAAATGCGACTGAACAGTATACGGTGGACGTTCCAATTATTTATAGAGTTAACGCAATTATTGACTGTACATCCACATGTTTTGCTTGACGTACAACCTTGTGATGACGTGCGGATTGAAGAGAAAACAAACGCAGGGAGGTCACCGCTGAAAGGGCAGACGAGGAGGTGGAAAGGAGGCGTGAGGTTGTTGGGGGGAGTAAGGAGCAGGTTGTGAAGGTGATCTCGTGAAGAAATAGAAGGGATGATCAACGGGCGCATTAGTAGAGTGGAGGATGGTTAGAGAAGCCCGCGAGGAAGAGTGAGGGCCAGGAGGGTGCAGAGCAGCTGGCCGCAGCAAAGGAGGAAGGTTGGCCAGCTGAGGCATGATGCGGTCTGCGTGGAGGGAACGATGAGCTAGCTGGGTGAAGAACGTAGAGTAGAGGGATACGTGTTGAAAGAAAACTCTAGCGAGTATGGAGAGGAGCAGTGTGGGCGAGCTACGGGTGAAGAAAATTGCAGGACCGTGGAAACATAATACACCAGCGCAGGCGTGAAGGGAGAATGGTGAGGCTTGAGAAGGATCCAGCTGTGTGGAGTTGACTGGAAGGCAGGGTCCCGGCTACAGCTCGGAGGATGAAGAGTCGCACCTTGTTGGAAGGCTGCCCTGGAGGAGCGATGGATGCAGCATCGAGCCACGTGGGGGAAGCAGCCCGTGGGGAGGAAGTGGCAGCCACGAGTGGGAATGGAGCAATCGACACCAGCGTGGAAAGGGCTGCGGGGGATGAGTGGGATAAATGGGAAGGAATTCACGTTGATGGAGCCAAGGAGCTGCGGGTGTGTGCCAGTGGAGAGGAGTTTTGGACATGCAACGCTGGAGTACACTGAGGAAACAACGAATTGGCAGCAAGAGGTTTGGACATGCAACGCTGGAGTACACTGAGGAAACAACGAATTGGCAGCAAGAGATAACCTAAATTAACCCTAACCTAACTAAAACTAACCATAAACTATTCACACAAAAAACTAATCTTAAGCTAACGTGAGACTAACCCTAGTCTAGATGAGTGAGAAGCAATAAGTGTGAAAACCCTAGCACGAGCCCTACCTAACCTAGGGTTTCTTAGGAGGATTACTAACCGAGTGAAGAAGGTTCTAAGGTTAAGCAACTAACCTGGTAAAATCTAAGGAGAAACCCAAAGGCACCCTCACAGGAAGGCATGTTGTTGTTTCTAAGGCGAGAGGGAAGAAAGCAGTGACCTATCCCAGGGCAAAGTGCAGATCTAAGGCTACCACTAAGACTTTACACATGCACATCCACCAACATCCAACAAAAAGGTAAGAACAGTGACCTCCTTGTGCTTGTGTTTATCCAACAAATCGAAGCATCACTAAGATTCACCAAAGAATTACCAGAAAACAACTTGCATTAACCAGAAAACTTCACGTCCATCCAGAGAAAACCCTAAGTAGGGTAATTATACAAGTGCATAATGATTTATCCCATAAGTTATGATTTAAAATGAAAGTGACGAGATCTATTTATATGATCTCACACTCACTTATCTAGGCTCACATGCCTTAAAACAGGTAAATTTATAATTATTTAATGTCAACTTAAAATTAAAAGAAATAATAATAAAATATAGAGTATGGTAGGCTACCTGAGCTTGTTTCCATCTCCAGGTGCCAAAACATGTTCAAATAGGTGATTCGCTCTGAACGAAAGACCGAAGCGGGCTAGAGGGAGGGCGTTATGCCCCATCCAAACCCTAGAATACTGTAAAATATATCAATGTCCTCCTCAAAGATTGGAACCCACCTAGCATGGAGGATGCCTTCCTTTGAGGAAAGAAGGCCAGGGAGAGCAAGGACCCACTGACTGAAGAGTCAGGAGGGTGCATGAAGTGGTCATAACTGAAGACTATGTCTCCTGGCTGAAGCAGAGTCCACCAAAGAACGCAAGAAAGGAATGGAGCCATGAGACCCAATAGTCAACCTTCACGGGCCCTAGACACCAACGCTAAGGTTAAAAACACCTTTAGTGGGTAGTCAACAATGCCTATAAGCCATAATACCCTTAAAGGGGGTCCAAAGGGTCCGACCATGACCGTCATCGCTCAATAATGCCCCTCCTGGTTGAAAAATTGGTCCTCTCTCCCTGGGGTACACCTGAAGGTGCGCTGGGTACCAGTGCAGCGTAACAAGACCCTTTGAAATCAAGGAAGCGCACTAGTGGCTGAATTATTAGAAATATATTGATGCAAATCATACGTCCGGGCAGTTGGATTCCTATGGATTTTTTCTTTAGTCGTTGGTGTCATTGTTTGTGTCTTCAAGGGGTGTTGGGTTTGATGTTTTCATAGGGTAGAAGGTGGTTCCAAGTCCATGCTCTCCGGTTTTCAGTTACCAAGTGAGAGGTTGGAGTGGAGAGATTTGAGATATTTGGAGAGGGGGGGAAACTCAAATTTTTGGTACCAGTTTTGGTTTCCTTCTTTTCTCAGCTCTGTGTATCCAACATGTGGGTGGTAAATTATCCTAAAAAAACTTGGCTTTATCATATGTAGATTCTCCTCTATGTACCTGGCCTTTTTAACACACCTTGACCTGGTCATTTCTTAGGGGTTGTAAACTAATAGTTTATCATTCTTTCTCTATGTTATCTAGAATAAAAACTATATATAGTTGTTTGTTGCCTGAGATTAAAGAAAACACAGATAGAAATGCACGAGACACTTATTCAGCGTCTAGAATCGAGTTATATACATATTAAATAAAATGAAATGAGTTTTATTGAGCCTTTTTACGTATACATACCATAGCCAAACAATGGAGAGTTAGGGAGAGAGAATTTCTTCGACTTGATAATAGGGCTAATAGGGACCTGCTTACTTCATTGCTTTTTAGGTAGAAAGAGAGGGGGGGGGAGTATGAATTAAAATGATTTTATTTCTCTATTGCTATTGCCAGTGTATTCATACAGTAGAGCACCTAATATTTTTTCCTACCTTCTCGTCATATAGCATGGGATCGAGTTAACTATCTTCTATGTGACCCACTATCCTATCTGATCAAGTTCATTTGTTATCCGACTGAGATTGGTCTCACCGCAATAGTATCGATTGATGATTTGCATCTGTCCCTCAAAAAAGGGATTAAAACAAAATCGGTCTTTATAAATAGATGTCTCATGGGTAATACATGTATCGAAGAGGAGGTTGGGTCAAGTGTGTTAAATGAGAATAAACCAGCCTAGATCCAAATCCTAGGCTCTATCAAGCGCCGAGAGGGATCAAATCTCCCGAGGTGCAAACTTATTCGAGTGCAATACCTGAGAAGAGGTTTGCACCTTGGGAGAGTTGATCCCTCTCGGCGCTTGATAGAGCCTAGGATTTGGATCTAGGCTGGTTTCAGTCATGGGAGGTGACACAGAATTGGAGTTTGATCAACATTGTAAGGAACATGTTAAATTGAAAACATAGATAGAATTATGACTATTATATCAATGTGAGTAATAAGTATTAAGGATTGAATAAATTGTTAAACTCCAAAATAGAGACAATAATTTTGTAAGGATTAAATAAATGAACATATGGTTTGGGGTTTTCAATTTACCCCAAACAATGAGTCTTCTTTTGTTTTGATTAGAAGAGACACATTCTACATTAATGTAAATTTTTTCAACATTTCTAGTAAAAAAGATTTACAGTTAGAAATTTGATCTATTTAGACAATTGGTAGATTTTTTTAATATAGATCTATGCTAGTAAAACAAATTTGTAAACTTTGAAATTGGGATTTGCTACAATTTTCGAAACTAAGGAAATTTTAATATGCTTTCCATCTTTGAAGTACAACAATTACAATATAAGTACACTTCTCATTTGAATTTAAAAAATGGTCATTTGCATTTGGATATGTATAACATCATTTTTGCCTACGTCTCTTCATGCAAATGTCTATTCTCGAGTATGATATTCCTATCAACGACTATCTCCAGTGAGGAGTAGCTAATTCAACTCAACCCCAACTCTCACATGGTGCTTGTGAGAGTTGGCCAGTTCTTTAGGTGGTTGGTATTATCCTTAGATTCGTTATCTTTGCATTCAAAATAGTGATGCCCTTGCTCAACATGTAGCAAATTCATTTCTGAGAAAATGTAGCAGCATTCTTCAGCGCTTAGCTAAGTTTCAGCATGGTGGCAGAGATTGAGATGCTCTTCACCATTTTCACTTGATCCAAACATGGTTAGAAATTCAGTACAACTGTAATCTTTTTAGAAATTTGAAAGTGTAGTAATGAATTCATTATAATTCATGGATGGATTGTACAATGCGCATGGAAAACACAGATGGATGGTAGAATGCTCATGAAAAAATAATCTTGTGACATGAAGGTATTGATTAATCTTTGAAATAATATTCTTTTGAAATTTTATAAAAAAATTTAACAAAACTCCTTGAGTGCAATTTACCATGGGTTGTTTAAGAAGCCTTGCATGGTTGTTTAAGAAGCTGTGCATGTCCCAACAAAATATATCCATGTAAGCTTAGTATCTTTAGTTTCTGTATTGGAATAATACATGTTAAATGCCTAGACACAATTAGCAATCTCTGAAGTAGATAACATGATAATCAATTAGAATAGTAAGCTACTATCATTAGAGAATTAGAGGGATTCACCTACCAATCATTCTCAAGAGTGAAATGTGTAATTATTTTTTGTCATTAGAGGGATCAAATCCACTCAAGAATTAGAGGGATTCGCCTACCATTCATTCTCAAGAGTGAAATGTGTAATTATTTTTTGTCATTAGAGGGATCAAATCCACTCAAGAATTAGAGGGATTCGCCTACCATTCATTCTCAAGAGTGAAATGTGTAATTAATTTTTTTCAATGTCTATGTAGAAATTAGAGGGATCAAAGAGTGAAATGTACAGTTTTCAGTTTCTGTGTAGAATTAGAAAGATTCACATACCCCTACAATATCTTAATATAAATATTAATTTTAAATTTAATTTAAATATTAATTGAAATTTAAAATATAAAATAAAGTAAAAATTATAATTATAATTATATTTTAATTTAATTTTAAATAATAAAAAAATTGAAACAAAAGATATAGATTCCAACATAAATTTTGATTCCATAGGTCAAAGTTTCACATGTAATAATTTCTAGCTTATTATAGATATAATAATTTTTAGCTTATTACATATGTAATAGCTTTTTGTATATTAATATTTTTTAATACATTTATATACAAATATTCTATTCTTTTATATAATATTCTATTATTCTAAAATAAGTAGAAATGGTTTTAGGTATAATAGAAACAATTTCATAAAAAAAATTAATTGAAAAAAAAAATAATCAATATAAAAATCTTTGTAATATGTATCCAAACGTCTCATATTATTAATTAAATTAAAATATGTAATACTCCATTGAGAACAAAATAATTGGAAATAGTTTTACATACACAATCAAAAATGTTAATGGGCATATGGATTGAATGGGAAGATGGATCGAATGGATGAGATATTCTAGGAAAGAGCGGGAACCAGAAACATCATCGTCTGAAAGACTTTTACTGGAATTCATCTGTCTTTCTGAAGAGTCTGTTTCCCAAGAATGGTATTTCGCCATTTCATCTTCACTGGCTGGGTGGCGAGGTTAAGTTTATATATACTGAACCCGTCCCATGTGGTATTTTTCACCGCTCTCTCGAACTCATCAATCTCCATGTTTGAAGCTTTATCGAAGTCAATGCAGATGTAAGGAACCACACCGGGAATGTTCTTTTCAGCGGGAAGAGAATAACTTAGCTTTCGTTTAGGGATTTCAGTGAAAGACAGCATTGCTTATAATTGACGCTTGTAATAGATATAATTTTAATTTCTTGTAGATATTTAATGTATATTTATTTTGTAATAAATTATATTGTTATGTTAAAATATATTAAACTTAATTTATTATATTACCATGTTAAAATTGTATTGTCATCATTATATATTTCAAATTAAAAATTGTATTGTTATATAATTGTGTATTTCATTTTTAAAACAAAATCAGGATTAGAATTAAACTCAACAAACTATAGAACAGAAATGATTGTAAATCAAACTCACAATGTCATTAATAACTCATTCCTGGAATGGCCAGATCAAAGTTCGAAATTTTTAATGCTTCGAAATGGATGAAAGTCGTTTAGACCTTGAGAAATTCTGAAACGCTGTAACTTTTTTTGGCTTGGCCATATTATGACGGTTTTAAAAAGGCACACTGTCCCAGATTCTGAAACGATCAAACTCTACACTCTTAACTTTGTTTTGCTTGGCCATATTATAAGGGTTTTAAATAATGGACAACGCACCCGGCGGAGTTACCATTAGCATCTTTTTCCGGTTTTTTCTTAAATTTTAAGAACCTACCAAGTCTTTTTAATTAAAATAATATCATTTAAACAAAATTTATAACTACTTACTCTCATCTGCATGCGCGCTTGGGTTTGGCTAGTTTTTCTCCATCTACCCATAAGTGGGTCTGCATTAAGAAAATCCAACTGCATTAAAAGAACAAATCTCATCGTTTCCTTGTTATCAGTTTGGAATGGAGGAAGGATTACTTCAAAGGATTCAAAGAGCTCTGCCCTTGAAAGATGCGTGTGACTGGAGTAATTCGCTTCTTTTGAATAATGACGGGTGTCTTCAGAAGTAAATCAGAATATCGACCTCCATGTTTATCTGTTTGCATTAGGGGAATGGGTCATCTGGCTCTTGCATATTTCAACAGGTGTACTTCCAGTTTAACATACACCTGAAAAGGGTCTCTCACAGGCGAGGCACATATCCTCTCCTCGTTTTTGTGCTTCTTGATGTTTCACAGGATAATCCCTTGCAACTGTTGAGATAGAGTTGTATTGTTGACCAGATTTAGGTGATCAGAGGAAAAAGTTACAACATCTCCCTTATAATTGGGAATATTATTTAGCCGACATAATGTTATGAACCTTACAGGATGTCCCGAGATCTGCCTCCTAGCCCGAGGCCTGATAGGTGCAGCCCTCGATGGGCCCTTCAGAACTCCTCAACGCCAGCGACCTTCAGCAGTGTGCCAGCGATCAGGAGCAAGATCAGCTCTCTCGTAGTTCTCTGTTTGACATTTGAATTCAGGCTTGAGTCCGCGAGGTCTGCATGTATGCCGGTCTATAATCCTAACAGTGTTGGTATTTCATGATCCAGTTTAAACAGAGAACGAATTCAGGTGGCACATTATCTAATGTCATTAAACATTTTCCAGTGTTGGTATTTAAGAGTAGAGCCACTTATAATATTTGAAATACCTGATAGAGCCTCAAAGAATTCAGTCATGAAATCTTTTAAAACATTTCAAACTATATAAACATTATTTAGAACCGAAATAATAAGGATTTGGATCTAGGCAATAAAGGTAGGATTCAGTTTGCTCAGTTGCTGTTTGATTTAATGACACCCTTTATTTGTTTATACAACAGAGCGACCCATTATATATCATTGCACGTTCCCAAGTTACTAGATTTTCAATAATATTAAGATAACCCTAACCCTAACCCTATTTTGACACAGCAAGAAACTCTTCCCAAGTCATTGAACCGATGCTGGCAAGGGCACTCATTCTAATGGAAAGTATTATTGGGTGGTAGGGGAAACCCTTGAACCTGAACGCTTGGGCGTAGTCAACGTTGAAGAGAAGCGTTGGGAATTAGTAGGAATACCGGGAGGATCCGAACTGAAATGATGCTGGCCGCGTTGGGAATTAGCTGGATGTGATCATGATGGACGAATCGTGTTAGCGGGCACCTACTCTCAACGCCAGGTCCACGCTACACGCCGTAAGAGGAGATCCAACTCTAGCGGGTTCTGTATTGAGGATGGACTTCCATGATTGCTTCGTTAGGGTCTGTCAACTGCGCCTTGAACATCTAAATACTTAACATTTAAGATTAAATACTATTTTGGTAATTAATGTCGTCAAGACATTGGTGGTATTGCAGGGTTGCGATGGATCAGTGTTGTTGAATTCTACACAAAACATCATCGCAGAAAAAGACTCAATCCCTAATCTCAGCCTGCGTGGATTTGAAGTTATCGACGATGCCAAGGCACAAATAGAGGAAATGTGTCCTGGAGTTGTCTCATGTGCTGACATTCTCGCTATTGCTGCTCGCGATGCTATTTCTGCTGTACACATTATTCAAATCTGTTTAATTTTTGCCTTACAATTTCTTCCATGGATAAACACTTTTCTTATGTAACTTTAGTTATAATTTTTTTTTCTATTTTTTTTAATAGCCGACATAACTTTATGTTTTTTATAGCCGACATCTATGTAGCGTTACGTAACGTTACAACGTTACGTAAAGCTTCAACGTTACGTAACGTTACAAGATCTACCTCATACTGGGCTGTAGAGCGCCTCTCGGCGCAAAGACCTTTCTTTCAATAAAAGAGAAATATATAATATTTTTTTTCCTTTCATATATTCTTTCTTGTTTCTTTATCCAAGTAAACAACCATACATTTGGAAGGTGAAGCATGCATTTTATCTATAGAATAAAGTGGTAATCCATCCAACCAATAATTAGAACTAATGATCACAAGATATCACCAACAACCACCTCAACATAAATCCTAACCCTTCCTCTTACTCTAGCTTCGACTTTGTTAGTAGCTCCTGCCTTAAGGCTACAACACTTTGACCAACCAGTTGTATTACCTTTTCCCAGAATGATTGACTTTACTCTTATATATTGCTACCAACTCACACCACCCGGCGTACAATACGTAATCATGAACCTTTAGATAGATATCAGATCCATTGCCTGTTGAACTGATTATTATTATTTATAGTGAGGAGAAATTGGTTGATAGTGATATACAACCCATTGAGTTTCTAGTCTTGGCACCACAACAAACCAATTTGATATATCCTTTCTCCATGGTCGATATCCAATATTGGGTTCCACGATTCAGACGTAGTGCAATATAGTAACTGGCAATTCAAAATCACAGCCAGACGATAGGAAACCGTGCAAGGTTTGCTTTAAAATGGTTAAAAAAATGCAAAATGGATTTGTCGAGTCCAAGGAGGGTAGGAGTCAGCTAAGGAATTTGAAAAGTGGCGGAGATCTAAACCTGAACTCGAGAGATTGATTGAGTATTCTAGGAAGGACTAGAGCCAGGGAGAAGGCTATTTGCAATTAACAATTAGGTGCTTAACTAGGTGCCATGAATACGATGCAATTAACAATTTTTTGATACACAGAGGTGGTATACGAATGATGAGGTGTTGCAAAGAAGCAGGAAAGTAATTAAGAATAAGTCTGAAAGGGTTAAAATGACAGTCAATCAATAATTGAGTTTGGAACATATCCTCACCCATGCTTGTAGGTTTGGATATCACACAGCTCTTAGGCTCACAAGATTCATTGAGTAGGTTTGGAGATGGTTAGACATGAACAAACCGCTATTGTTGTTTCCTCTCGGCCTTAAACTAGGAAGGAATTATCTTCTAAACAATTAATCTCCCTTGCCTCTTAGCCTTCTTTCATAACTACCTTCATGGTTAATCTCCCTCTACAACAACTCACTTATCTTCCTTATTTCCTACATGTAATTCATCCACCATTGACATAAGATAGTCAATCTTCTAAGAACACTTTTGTTAGTCTTAGGTATGTTTTGGATATTTTGGGTACCAATTTTGAAGAACCAGTTGACGTGTGAATGGCGATGCAACGGAATGGTCAGGAAAGTAGTCAACTCCAAATTTTCAGGTGAAAATCAAGGAAAACCAACTGGTTTGACGAAGACCAACCGAAAGGTTGGTTAGATAGTTAGAGGTCATGTCCACTTACATTTATGGGATTAGGTAGTGGGCATGGGTTGTCAAAAGACTGTTAAAGCCTATAAATATGTAATGGGTTATGATTTTGTGGTTAGCCAACTTTGGAGAAAAATAGAATTTTGTATCATGTCTAAGAGTTATGTACAATTTTTGTTGAAATCTAACATGAGTAGAGTCGTAAAGTATTATATTGATCTGCAGGTTGTGTGCACATATTTGATGTAATGGAATTTTGGCGAAATGCCTGTAGGATGTGCGCACAGACTTAAAACATTCAATCTATGACTCTTTATAATAAACGAGTGATTTTGTGGTTTTTATTATCTTGGGTTTCCATGTTAAAATCCTAGTGTTTATTTTGCATGATGTGTGTGTGGGATGACTTATTTTTGTTTATTAATGTATAAATGAATAACTGTGAATGGATGAATGGATGAAATGTTACTGCAATGATTATTTACGTTGTTATAAAGGTGGATAATGTTGTGGATAAATATATGGATCTTCGTCACAGTCATTGATCTATCGAGATTATTTTTGTCATAGTTTTGTATGGCGAGGTTTCCTTTCACCATTGCAGAAATCTGTTTCCTGTTGCTCTAATAGGTACTTCAGGTGATACTTCATCTACTCGGTAGGTGTTTCCAAAACGGAAAAACCCTTTTAGTTCGGTATCTTGGGTTTTGTTGGTATAATGTTGTGTGAACCTGAGTTGTGTTAAGATTGTGCCAACAAATGGTTCCATTGCTGGGACTGAGATCATTATGAAGGGGATATGTTTATGTGGCATCTATCGAAGCCTGAGATCGAGGCATGGCTAGATTAGAATTCGAAGGAATTTTCTCCAGAAGAAAATTGAGATCTACGATTGAATCTAGGACAGTGGTTGGGAAGGAATGTCTATTCTAATATTCATGAAAAAAATTCTATGAGTTTCCTATTCTGTTAAATGAGTGGCTATCAAGGTTGACATTCCAGAAGACAAATTTCCAAGGGGGTGAACCTGAGAGTTGGACACCTTAGTTGATCAAGCGACTAAAGTGTGTAAATAACAAGATCTTAAGGGATGTAGACTTTTGGGTTGATAGTATCCTAGAAGGAAATATCACTAAGATTATTGTTGATATTTTCAAATCATATAGCAAAGTAGAGCGAGAGTTTCTTTCGAGGCACATGAGTTGGATGCTTTAAATATTTAAAAATGTGGATTAAGATGCTCTTGTGTGAAAATGGTTTTTAAGAATGAACTTTGACATTAGATCTTAAGACCTTTCCCAACATCGATTTGGTGTACCAATAGAGAATGAAGGTTTGGAGATATTTGGAGCCACAAGTTCTGAAAGTGCTCACGTCTAAAATCCAAGCCTTTGCATCTATGCAAATTTCAGTGTTTGGAGTAACCTCTAGTTTTATCTTGACCCATTTTTTTTGCTTCAACAATCTCTTATTTGATTCTTATATGAATGTTCTTGTGGTAGTGAGAGGTCAAAATCTCTGCTTGTTGTAGGATGCATGGGCAATGAGAATATTCCCCACCCTGACTATGAGCTTATTAAGTGCTACTAGTGCAAGCCAAAATATTGTCAGGAGAGTTGACGACACATGCACAAAATGACACAACAAAGCATAGATTGACCAAGCCAATGGCACAAACCTAAAATGAAACAATGAAATCAAGCTCATTTAATGTGATGGCATAGACCCAAAATGAAACAACAAAACCAATTTCGTCCAAGCAGATGACACAGATCCAAAATACAACTGCGAAACAAAGTTTGTTCAAGCCAAAACAATAGACATAGTAGAATACCATGCATTTACATCTGATGTGGTTCATCGTAGTAGTCGTTACGCTTAAAATAAAAGAAAGAAACAATATAACCCCATGCACCTGATACCCAATCTTTTCCATGATGGTTGGAGTGTCCTACAATGGTAGGTCATTGAAACCATAGATTATATACATGCATGGGGAGGAAGGGGCTTGCATGTAGGGTTTAGATTAATCTCTTGGCATATGTGAGAAGGGTGAGGTATTAGTATACAATTGTCTTGAGGCTACTACTTCATTTATGATGTGACACATGGGAGACTCGAGAGAGGATACCACACCCCTAGATCAGGGCCCCTTCATATCCGCAGACGTCATCACTCGAACCAAGAATATGTTAGAGTGCATTAAAGTGACAAGCAACATGGATGTTTAACATTTATTTATTTTTCCCAACAATTGTTGGTGCTCTTATAGTGATTTATGTCACATCAATTGTTGTCTTGAGCAATCAAAATATTGATTCAATGAAATCTTAAAATTCCTAAATTTATTTTCAATTTTCATAAAATTTTACTTAATACAAATTTTCTTTCAAACATTTATAAACCGTGTAAATATTTAAACGAGTGAATCAAACTAATATATAGTCAAAATAGTTTGACTTACCACCAAAAGATACACTCATAGGCGTGAATTAAAAAAAAACATTGCAGGATATATAACTGCTAAATTCAATTTATTACAAGCATATGGTGGTTTCTCTTAATCTTCCAACCAACACTTTCATCTCTCTACGTGACTATTCATATTCATAATTTATTTACAATATTTACATATTTTGTGGAACCATAATCACGAGGATTAGGTTTCCAGCATTCCCCCTCTTAATCTGAAGGGGTTTCTCTGAATTCGAGCATGGTTCTACATATTTCAATTTCTTCTTGTCCAAGTGCTTTGGTGAAAACGTCAGCAATTTGCTCATTTGTGGAACAATGACGTAAATGAACTATCTTGGTTGTTATATCCCAAAATAGCACTCCTTCGTCCGTGACTACTTTTACATGTTTTCGCCGCATGACAACACTTCATGAAAGCCACTATTAGTCACTTAAAATACATCTGTGAAGAAGGAGCTATATCTTGAGTTCTGTAACTCTGCTTAACCTATTTTTTGGACCATTGGAAAGGTATCAAATAAAGGAAAATTTTCTAGAAGACACCAACCCTCGAAAATGCTTGGAAATACCCTAAAATGGATTTTTTAACCCACTCATGAGTTTTCCTAAGAAAACCTACGTGTCACTCGCCCCATTTTTGAAGTAAACCTGCAATAATGTCCTATAATAGTAAAATATATATATATATATATAAATGGAAAAATATCGAAATTGAGTTGGTTTAGGTGGTTTTGGAACTACTACTTCAGTTGTAACTGATCCCTATTCGACCCTAACTCTTCAAAATACTATATAAGAGAGGGAGAGGGATCCATGAAAGGGGACTTGGCCTTTGCATTGTTATGATGGTGGAATTAGGACTCTTATCCCCCCTACCTTTTCCCTAGATGTTATTTTCCAATGTTGTAGATCTTGGAGGCTGAGATTCCTCGAAAAGAGAAGCAGGATATCCATATCAAAGGTTTCACGAGGTGCCTTGCATGAGGAGAAGGTATACTTTTTACTTCTTCCACTTAATTAATAAAGATGTGATGTTATTCCCTTTCCAAATCATTGTCTAATGGATTTTGTGTCTCTATTTATGATAAGATGTTGATGCTAATCAGAATAGGGTTAATTATTATTTTGATTATCATTGTTTTACATGTGGTCAAATTGGTTTGAGGAAGGTTAAATCTTGTTTTGTAGGTCTCTTGGATTGAGGAGCAAGAGGAGGGCTAAAGGAAATCTTGGATCAGGCTTCAATGAATGGGATATTAATCCTTCTTACCTTTGAAAACTTGCTTATATTTTCTTACAGGACTTTATACACATGTTTGATCTAGATGGGTATAGGTGGCCACCCACCTATTCCACCATCTCAAAACAGTTTCTCATGTTGACAATTTTCTTGTAATTTTCTACGGTTTCTTGGGTCCCAAACTTCTGGGGCATTTTTGAGGCCCTAAACAATGTTTTTTGGAGATTCGGGGGGGAATGGTTTCCTATGGGGTGCCTATGGCATTTATTTGTCTCTAGTCAAAATTTGTAAAGGTTGGATAGTCCTTTCCAATGGGATGTCGAGCGCCCCGTGTTAAGCATTAGAGAGAATTTGAGGTCAAAAATGGGCCTCAAAAGGACCAAAATGTACTATAAAAATCAACCAATTACATTCCAGTAGATGACATCATCCCCCATGGTTGAGGTGGCATTGCATGAGTTAAGAATGCTTATTTGTCACATTTTCTATGGTGGATGAAAACCCATAGTTAACCAAGGTAGTGGTACAAGTACTTTTAAGTCATAAAGTGAAGTACTCACAATAAAAGTATTTTCACACTTTCTCATAAAATAATATTATTGTTATTTTCAAGTAAAGTACTCACAATTCACTTTTTCATAAAATAGTATTATTGTCATTTTCAAGTAAAGTACTCATAATTCATAAAAATGTCTTTTCACATTTTTTTATAAAATAATATATTGTCATTTTCATGTTTTTAATTTTAAATTATATATTCACTCAATTGTATTTAATATCATAATGTCAAACTAATATATATATTAAATTTTGTACTTTTAAAATAAATTAAATTCATGAATGATATTTATATGAAAAAAATATGTTAGTTATGCATATAAATTAAATTCATTTTTGTTTAATTTTATTTACAAGTTCAAGACAAATAAAGGCTAAAGGACAATAATTTTTTGGGAATTTACAATGAATCTTAGTCACATCATTGTAGAGTTATTTTATTAATTTTATTTATAGTCAATTTAGAAAACTAACTCAACCATGGTTATTTATATTTTGCATAAAAAGTAGTGTAGGAGGTGAGTTGTCATATATACCTACCCTAGAAAACCCCTAACTCATAATATTTTAATATATCTTATATTTTTGTAGTACATCTCATAGGAGGCCCATTTTTTACCTCAAATTCTCTCTAATGTCAGTGATTTGTTTCTTCAAATTTTGTTTGATTTGCATTTTATTTCAAGTTAATCTTTTGCTTTAAGTTTGATTATTTGCTTCTTTTAGGAGAATTTTTTATTGTTAGGTGAAATTTTGAACTTGGCTTTTATATTTTTGCTTTGTTTTTTATCCTTTACATCTTGAAGGGGTTTCTAAAAGTCATTATGTCAAATGATGGATTCATAAATCATATTCTGAGTATAGTCATTACTCAAGCAGCTTTTAAACTTCATGCAAAATGCCTAAAAGCTGTAAAACAACGATAAAATAGCGTTAATATTATTCTTGTAGCGCTGGAGCCCGAAATTAACAAAGGCGCGCTACAAGAATATCGAGACTATCAATTTTTCCTGTTTTTCAGCAAAATTTTGGCGTGATTTCAAATGGTGAGTGACTAATCACATGCTGTGAGGTGTTTGCTACGTGTGAACTCAGGAATTGTCATAAGAATAGGTGGTTTCAGGTCATGAGGAAAATCGTGGTCATCATTGCTCCGAATGCAGTTCAGCGTGACAGGTGGCCGTTTAAACCAACTTTGTTGAGAATTCAGTTAATCCATATCTCTATTTTGAAGATGAAACTTATAGTGCACCGGTGTTTTAGGCCAAAAGCTCGTAAATGATGTTTTAGAGCTCGGTTCAAGTTTTTGGAAGTCACCCGGAGATTAGGGCTTCTTTATTCTGACACCTGTAATCAAATCAAGCACAGGAAGACATCTGTTCAGCCATTAAACAGCTCGAAGTCTAGTTTAAAGAAAATATAGTGGAGCATTAAAGAGGTATTTCGCGGTCTCCCAGAAATGTCTGTTAATTTGGGGTTTTTCTGCTGAAGCTCGTTTTAGCAAAATTTCTTAAACTAAACATTAATATATGCTTTTATCAACATACCTGTTGAGGAGAAAAGAGGATTAGAAGTCTGGGTGAGTAAATATTGAAAAATATCAGTTTTTCAAGTGAATATAATCCTGTCAAAGTTGGAAGGTTCGGTGAGATAAGAAACTATGCATGTTACGATGTTTAAACTTAAGACTGTTGCTGGTGTAACTTGTGATGAAGGAACTGGACATTTAAAACAATATGAAGACCTAGATAGCCTGAAGACCTAATTTTTACTGCATGATAAAAAGCTGATCAGTTCGGTTTTGAAGTCAAAATTGAAACAGGAGATGAACAGAGTAGGAGATTGTCATCCTTGTCTTTTCAACACAAGGTTTCCTTTTCGCAGTTCAAGGAGAGTCTCATATTTGAATGAATAATGTACATGATACCTAGTTTCCTTAACAGTGCAATGAGGAGTTTGAGCAGCCTATGACCTAAAGCATTCAGACACTGTGGTTTATTATGCATTTTGGAGATGGTCAGTGGTCAGTTGTTTCATGACAGTCTTATTGATGTTTAAATTTCACTCACAGGCCTAATGAAGAACATTGAATCCTCGGTGATCTAAATCATTCCACCTGGTGGGGAGATTTATTTTGCTTCTAAAAACAAATAGATCAATCAAGAAGGTTGTAGGGAGTTGTTCATTGAAACTTAAGAGGCTCGAGAAGCAGAAAATCAGTTCCTAGATCATCTATTGAACCCTAAAGTCATACAGTTTCCAGTTTTTGAAGAAAAAATGGGTAAGAGTGGTAAGAGTGGTAAGGTGAATAGAGCAGAACCTACTGATGCAGGTTGGAGTGAAAAACTCCCTGGGTGTGTTGAACTATTCCAACAGGCTGGTTGGATGGACTTTTTCAAGAAGATAGATGGGTATAATGCTCAAGTTTCTTGTAAGTTTGCTCAATGCTTTAAAGATGACATGGTGACCTTTGATACTCTTAAGTTCAGGCTGACAGTAGAATTGATTGCAGAAGCTACAGGGATCAAGAATGAAGGTGAACTATGGTTTAAGAAATTGCCCTTTACCTTTGATCCTCAGAGATACCTATTGCCAAATGATACCCCAGACTGGAGTAAGGGCATCCTTATTCAAAATTTCAGGAAGGAATGGGTTGAACCAATCAGAATTTTGCAGAGTTGAACCAACAGAATGCTATTGTGAAAGATGTCCTAACACAACCTGATAGTGAAGGGAAAAGAGGCAAATGGATTGCAAAGATTATGGAGTATGATGTGGAGATCAGACCTACTAAGCTTGTTAAGGGACAGGGTTTAGCCAAGCTGCTGGCTGAATCAAATTGTCAGGCTCTGGGATTGTATGTTATGGCTGAAGAAATAGCTCAAGAAGAAGATCAAGCAGCACTGAAAAAAGAGAAGATCATGGATTTTTACTCAGCATCTACCTGGTATGCAGACATAGTGTATTTTTTGTTGTTTTTACAATGTCCTGAGCATTTGGATAGGAAGGCTGCTAGATCTTTAAGGCTTAAAGCTACTAAGTACTGTTTGATGGAAGAACAATTATTCTGGAAGGACCCAAGTGGTATTCTGCTCAAAGGTTTAGATAAATCTGAGATTGAAGGAGTGATTTCTGACTCTCATGAGGGTGCTTGTGGAGGGCACAAATACTGGAAGACAACAACATACAGAATTTTGAGAGCTGGATACTATTGGCCCACCTTATTTGCAGATGTTTATCAGCAGGTAAGGGCCTGTGTCCCTTGTCAGAAGTTTGCTGGAAAACAGAAATTGTTGTCTTTACCTTTGAAACCCATTGCAGTAAATGCTCCTTTCTAGCAATGGGGTCTGGATTTTATTGGAGAAATTAATCCAGCATCTTCAGGACAGCACCACTGGATTCTAACCACAACAGATTTTTTTACTAAATGGGTGGAAGCCATTCCTACAAGGAATGCCACAAACAAGGTAATCATGGATTTCATTGAAGAAAATATCCTGAGCAGGTTTGGCTGTCCTCAGAAGTTAGTGACAGATAATGCTAAGGCCTTCAAGTCTAAAGCAATGATAGCATTTTGTGAAAAGAACTGTATTTTGCTGAAGCATTCCACTCCTTATTACCCCCAGGGTAATGGCTTGGCTGAATCCTCTAATAAGAATATCATTCAGAGAATTAAGAAGCTGCTAAAGCATAACAAAAGATCATGGGATTCAATGCTGAAATATGCATTGTGGGCTGATAGGATCACAGTGAAACAAGCAATTGGAACTTCTCCCTATCAGTTAGTATATGGTATAGAGGCAGTTTTCCCTATTCATTTGGGGATCCCAGTGATGAAATTTCTCCAGAATGCCCAAGAGGAGCCAGATGATATGCAGAGGAGAACTTTTGAGATGATAGAGTTACAGCAAAACAGGGAAAATGTGGATGAAAAGGCACAGTTGTATAGAGCCAAGATAAAAAGCAGATTTGACAAAAACAACAAAGAAAATACTTTTTCAGTTGCTGATATGGTTCTAAGGTGGGATGCAAGAAAAGAGAAAAAGGGTAAACATGGTAAGTTTGACAATCTTTGGTTTGGCCCTTTCTTGGTGTCAAAAGTTTTGGAAAATAATACTTTTATCTTACAGTCATTGGAAGGTGAGGAGTTGTCCAGCCCTGTTAATGGGCGATTCCTCAAGCATTTTTACAGTCTATAAGGAGATTTTCACTGTTCATTGTACATACCGGTGTGAGTGAAGCATAATAAGACTCCATATCCCAATGGAAGTTTTGTAGATACATAGATAATATAGCAGACAGAAGCACTGGTCTACAGGTTCTTGAAGCCTCGCAGGGAGGACTTCATCCCGCAGCTGGAGCCAGATGTTAAGTCAGTGATTTGTTTCTTCAAATTTTGTTTGATTTGCATTTTATTTCAAGTTAATCTTTTGCTTTAAGTTTGATTATTTGCTTCTTTTAGGATAATTTTTTATTGTTAGGTGAAATTTTGAACTTGGCTTTTATATTTTTGCTTTGTTTTTTATCCTTTACATCTTGAAGGGGTTTTTAAAAGTCATTATGTCAAATGATGGATTCATAAATCATATTCTGAGTATAGTCATTACTCAAGCAACTTTTAAACTTCATGCAAAATGACTAAAAGCTGTAAAACAACGATAAAATAGCGTTAATATTATTCTTGTAGCGTTGGAGCCTGAAATTAACAAAGGCGCGCTACAAGAATATCGAGACTATCAAATTTTCCGGTTTTTCAGCAAAATTTTGGCGTGATTTCAAATGGTGAGTGACTAATCACATGCTGTGAGGTGTTTGCTACATGTGAACTCAGGAATTGTCATAAGAATAGGTGGTTTCAGGTCATGAGGAAAATCGTGGTCATCATTGCTCCGAATGCAGTTCAACGTGATAGTTGGCCGTTTAAACCGACTTTGTTGAGAAGTCAATTAATCCATATCTCTATTTTGAACCTGAAACTTATAGTGCATCGGTGTTTTAGGCCAAAAGCTCATAAATGATGTTTTAGAGCTCGGTTCAGGTTTTTGGAGGTCACCCGGAGATTAGGGCTTCTTTATTCTAACACCTGTAATCAAATCAAGCACAGGAAGACATCTGTTCAACCATTAAACAACTTGAAGTCTGGTTTAAAGCAACTATATTGGAGCATTAAAGAGGTATTCCGCGGTCTCCCAGAAATTTCTGTTAATTTGGGGTTTTTCTGCTGAAGCCCGTTTTAGCAAAATTTCTTAAACTAAACATTAATATATGATCTTATCAACATACCTGTCGAGGAGAAAAGAGGATTAGAAGTCTGGGTGAGCAAATATTGAAAAATATCAGTTTTTCAAGTGAATATAATCCTGTCAAAGTTGGAAGGTTCGGTGAGATAAGAAACTATGCATGTTACGATGTTTAAACTTAATACTGTTGCTGATGTAACTTGTGATGAAGGAACTGGACATTTAAAACAATATGAAGACCTAGATAGCCTGAAGACCTAATTTTTACTGCATGATAAAAAGCTGATCAGTTCGGTTTTGAAGTCAAAATTGAAACAGGAGATGAACAAAGTAGGAGATTGTCATCCTTGTCTTTTCAACACAAGGTTCCCTTTTCACAGTTCAAGGAGAGTCTCATATTTGAATGAATAATGTACATGACACCTAGTTTCCTTAACAGTGCAATGAGGAGTTTGAGCAGCCTATGACCTAAAGCATTCAGACACTGTGGTTTATTGTGCATTTTGGAGATGGTCAGTGGTCAGTTGTTTCATGACAGTCTTATTGATGTTTAAATTTCACTCACGGGCCTAATGAAGAACATTGAATCCTCGGTGATCTAAATCATTCCACCTGGTGGGGAGATTTATTTTTCTTCTAAAAACAAATAGATCAGTGAAGAAGGTTGTATGGAGTTGTTCATTGAAACTTAAGAGGCTCGAGAAGCAGAAAATCAGTTCCTAGATCATTTACTGAACCCTAAAGTCATACAGTTTCCAGTTTTTGAAGAAAAAATGGGTAAGAGTGGTAAGAGTGGTAAGGTGAATAGAGCAGAACCTACTGATGTAGGTTGGATTGAAAAACTCCCTGGGTGTGTTGAACTATTCCAACAGGCTGGTTGGATGGAATTTTTCAAGAAGATAGATGGGTATAATGCTCAAGTTTCTTGTAAGTTTGCTCAATGCTTTAAAGATGACATGGTGACCTTTGATACTCTTAAGTTCAGGCTGACAGTAGAATTGATTACATAAGCTATAGGGATCAAGAATGAAGGTGAACTATAGTTTAAGAAATTGCCCTTTACCTTTGATCCTCAGAGATACCTATTGCCAAATGTCACCCCAGACTGGAGTAAGGGCATCCTTATTCAAAATTTCAGGAAGGAATGGGTTGAACCAATTAGAATTTTGCAGAGTTATATTACTTGCGAGGGCAGGTATGCTTATGTATTTAAGTATCACTTCAGATTTCTGCAACATATGGTGGGGGTGTCCAAGATGAACCTTCCATTATTCTTATTCAAAAGCTTGCAGAAAATGGCTAGTAGGGTCAAAGGGCATATGGACCATTCTTCTCAGTCCATCTTTCATCATGTGCTAATTAAGTTGATTATTAGCATTGCTTTGCAGCATGAAGGTAAAACTTGGGACTTTTTTCTTTTCTGGTCAGGTTTTCAGGTCAAACAAGAAGATCAGCAGCCTAAGAGGCAAACAGACAAAGGGAAGGTAATGATGAGAAAATTAGGTCAGAAAGCTAAACCTGAAGACAAGGAGGATGTCAAAGTTGAAAAGGCAGCAGAGCATGTGGAGGTTGACAGTAATCTCAAAGTGTTTTCAGTTGGCACTACAGGCAGGTATTCATTGTTTTCAGAAGAGGAATTGCAGCCTAGGCAGCAGCTGACACCAGCAGGAGTTTCCAAGGAAATTAAAGTTGTTGTTGTAGAAAAGGTTGTTATGCCCGAAGATGAGGTTCAAACCAAACAGAGAAGTCCCATCACCATTTTGTCTGATGATGAGGGATATTTATTGGAAGAGGAGCAGCCAATTGCTAAAGCAGAAGTTAATGCTGAAACCTATAGATAATTCTTCACTTCAGAGATCAAAGCAGGCAAACCTAATAAGAAGAAGAAAAGGACTGTAACCCCATATTGCCTAAAACGTGGCCAACAAATAAGCTAAGATGGAATATGAAGAGTTTACTCAATCCAAAATTGAATTCCAAACAAGAGACTATCTTGACTGATACTTCCTCAAATGAAGAGCCAGAAATTGGTAAAATAAACATTAAAAGCAAGAGAAAAACAGGGCATCCCGAATATGAATTGTTTACCATATTTCTTGAAATAAGAAGTGAACTGATAAAGCAGCAGCAAAAAGAAAAAGCTGAAATAATTCCTGTTGAAGATCAAGAATGGGAAGATGGAGATGAACTTATACTTAGGCAAGCAGGTATTCTGAAAGACTCTAATATTCCAGACCTGTTAAATAAGGATGCAGACATACATGAGATCCCCAGTTTTGAACAAGAGATCATGACAGGAAGGTCAGTTGACATAGATAAAGAAAACTTGCAGAAAATTATTAAGCAGTACAAACAGTAGATGAAACATATGCAAGAGGTCAATGAGGGGCTGATGATGGCCAACAGAAATCTTAAAGAAGATCTTCAGGATGTCAATGACCATTGTCATGAGCTGACAACAGTATCTAAAGAGGTTCTCAAAAGAAAAAGAACCACTGATTTGCACTGTTCAGAGTTGGAGAAGACAGTCAAGGACTTGCAGCAGAGAAATGAGGAACTTACCAAGAAGATAACTGACCTGGAGCAGGAGCAGAAGAAAGCTAAGAGGAAAGCTTAGGCATTAGATGGCATTGCTCTGCTGGCTGAGGCAGCAAAAGAGCTATGAGTTAACTTTTGATTTAGTTTTTTGTTATCTCTTTTTGAGGAACATGTTAGTTAGTTGTTTTACTATTTTTAGAAAATAGTATATTTTGTAATATTGTAAATTTCACTTTATCCCATCGAATAGGTTGAGGCAGTTAGGGTTTTTGATCCCTAACTGATTTTGTAAAAAACACTATTTAGAGAGATTAGAAGGTCATTGAGAGGGTTCGATTTTTGGGATAGCTTCAGGAGGTCTGCAGACTTGTTCATGAGTTAAGTATAAAGCTCTTGTATGCATTTGATGATGAAATTATGAGATATATGACACTTTTCACCCTTCAGTTCTGTGTTGGCTTCATTGTTCAGCTTGTTTAGTTGCTTAATTGATATACTCATTACTGGTTTATGTTTGTATGCTGGTGATGCTTGTATTTTATGAATGAACTTCAATACTGTGTTCTGTTGGATCTTGTTGAATGTATTATGCATCTTTGTCTTCTTTTGTTTATGATTTAGTTATTACTTTGCTCATGAGTGTATTCCTTGTCTTTCCCCAAAAGTTTACAACCATTAAAACATTCCAGAAAACCTAAAACCTACCTTGTTTTATCAAGTTTTATTTGAGATAGTGCTGGCTTGTTTCTCTGGCCTTAGAAACAATTTTTGGCACAAACACCCCGAATAGAGATCGTATGCAAAATTTATGACCCTAAGGAGTTGATTGTTCAACTAACCACCTTGGGGCGGTAAACCTTATGACTATTCATCTCTTATGGTTAGGTTTAGTTTTTTATGTCTCTCGAAGGATTTATGATAAAAGGCCCTTCGGCCTCCTTTTGTAGACATCTTGTTGTGAATGAGCGTAGCTGCCACATCTCTTCTCAGAGATACAACTACCGCCATTCTAGCTACTTTTGTTTTACAGTCTATTTTGTTGCATTAATTTAATAGAATCTGAGTGTACTGTATTATTTTTATTATCACCATATATTTGTGCATGTGAATATATATATATGCTCTTTCATTTCGTTCTCACTTAAATCTGGATCAGTGTTATCATAGCTTTCTGCTCTTATGGTTTCTCAATGCATGTCCTTGACTAGATCTAAATATCAAGAGTTGGGTCTCGAACTAGTTGATCCTACAGAAAACACCTCTCGTCATCCCAAGTAGACTCACATGGCAAGAGAAGAAAAGAGATATGACGAAGCAAGAGATCCTATTAAATTGTTGCTCAAGGAATCCCTTGGGTGCCGGAGGAATGAGATGATGGATAACTTTTCTCAAATCCTTCGAAGAATGCCGACAATGGCAAATGCACCTTCAACGAGCAGTCATTTCAGGGGTGCAACTCCATTTAAGGTAGAAGTTAAATTTGACATCCCCTTATTCGAAGGAAATATAGATGCAGATGCTTTAGAAAAATGGTTAGAGTCTGTCGGAGGGTTACTTCTCTGTTCAAAATTTCTCCAACGGTGAAAAGATCACCTTCGCGCTAATTAAGTCCCTCAGGACCCCATGTGAAATATTGGTGGGATGGGTACTGCGATAGGAATGCGGGAATGAATATGAGATATTCAAAACAGAAACCACTTGGGCATATTTTGTTGACATTTTCAAAGAATAATTCTACCCTATTGGAAACTATGATGACCAATACATTTGGTGGATGACATTGCGCCAGAAAAGAGACCAAACAGTTCCAGAGTATACTAACATATTCCATACCCTGCGCTCAAAACTGTGTATCAGAGACTTCAAACAACACTTGTTTCTAAAATACCGTAGTGGCCTGCACTGGTACAATCAAATAGAGATGGATTTCCTTGACATATCCTCACTAGGAGCAACTTACTGATATGCCGTCAAAATTGAGCAAAAGGTTAAGCAAAAGAATAAGCAGGATTTTGGGTCTGCAAAGAAGCAGCAAAAGATGAGAAAAAGTTTCCCTAGTTCACAACCCAAAGTACATATATAGGATGGCCAAATTCTTGAAAACCAGTCCAAGCCACAGATAAAGAAGGGTAATGGGAAATTGAAGGACACCGGCAAGTGGTGTGAGTTCCATAAAATCCCCTGGAACAACACCGATGAATGCCACTCAAAGGAGTCATCGTTGGCCGAGACAAAATCCCTGGATCTAAACTCTGACTCAGAAAGTAATGCAGGGAAAGAAAGGGGTAAGTAGATCATTGATGCAGAACCTAGTTCCACTATAGAAACCTCAATTATCCAACTAAAAAATTCAAAGGAGCCAGAGGAAGTGGAGCACCTATTTCATTCGCAACTATGGGTGAAAAGGACTCCGCTACATTTAATTGTCGATAATGGTAGTCAAAAGAACCTCATCTCGGTCGAGGTCATTAAAATATTGAAGCTTTTGACAGTTCCACATCCCCAACCCTACAACATTGGTTGGCTAAGCCATGGATGAGACATTCGTGTCAGTCAATAGTGTCGCCTCTCCTACAACATCAAGCCCTTCAAAGATGAGGTAATATGTGATTTTTCCCCACCTAAAGTTTGTGGTGTTGTTTTAGGACAACCATATATGTGGAAACACCATGCTTTGTATGAGTCTAGACCTCGTAGTGTCATTATTACTTTGGCAAAGAAACTCTATAGGATACCAGAGACACTTCCTGCTAGTGTAGTGTCTCTCATCACAACGAAGCAGTGCAAGAAGGTAATCTCTTAGGCAGGGAAAATTTTACTCTTCATGGTTCATTCTGAGGGGGAACAAAAGATCACAACAACATCCATTGCCTCCACACAAAACCCCTGTATGCAGTAGAAGCAAGTGGAAAATATTGTGGAAGCATACAAAGACATCTTCACCAGACCTGTTGGGGTTCCAGTACATTGCCAGGTCAAGCATTCCATTGATTTGATCCCTGGTGCACATGTACCTAATGGGACATTATACACACGTTCCCTCATGGAGAATGAAGAAATCAAATGCCAGATTTAGGATTTAATCCAAAAGGGCCACATTCGACCCAACTCCTCACCCTATGGGAGCCCAATTGTGTTGGTACAGAAGAATTATGGTACATGGTGACTCTGTATTGACTGCATAGCTCTAAACAAGATCACAATTTGGAATCAGTATCCCATTCCTATGATCGATGACCTCCTTGATCAGCTCAAGGGGGGCAATTATTTCAGCAATATTGACCTTAAGTCCGACAATCATTAAGTGTCGATTGAGTAGACCGATGTATGGAAGACTGCCTTCAAATATCAAGAAGGCTTTTTTCAGTGGTTGGTCATGCCTTTGGGCTTGACTAATTCTCCAGTAACCTTCATGAGGATGATGGATGACATTCTACTGCTATTCACCATTTCCTATTTGGTTGTATATCTATATGATATCCTCATCTACAGTAGAACATGGGAACAAAATTTGCATCATATCAAGCAGGTCCTCAGCACCTTGCGATAGTAAAAATCATATGACAATCTAGAGAATTGTTCATTTGGCATGGAAATGGTTCAGTATATAAGATACATTGTGTACAAACATGGTGTTCATGTATATTCAGCCAAGATCTAAGCCATTCATGATTGGTCGACCCCGACGACTCTCACAGAGCTTTGCAGCTTCCTTGGCCTTACAAACTTCTATCGCAGATTTGTGTTAGGATTCTTTAATATTGCTTGGTCCATTATCCAGGTGACCAAATGTGGATCTAATGCCAATTTCATTTGGTCCAAGCCACAACAACATGCATTTGAGGATATGAAGCAACACTTATGTTCGGTGCTCGTCCTTACCTTACCAGATCTACAATAACCCTTTGAGATTGAGATAGATGCTTCGAACTATGCTATTGGTGTGGTACTCACTTAACATGGCCATCCAATGGCATATCACAGTGAGACACTTTCAGATACAGTCCGCAAGTACCCCACCTATGAAAAGGAAATATACTTCGTTGTCCAAGCCTACTGCTAATGGAAGCATTACATCCTTGGAAAATAAACAATCATCCACACTGATCACAAACCCTTGCAGTTCATGCAAACCCAAGGAAAGTTACAGAATGACTGCCACCATAATTGGTCCACCTACTTGCAGCAGTTCCACTTGAACATTATATATAAGAAGGGCATCACCAATCGAGTCATTGATTGCCTCAGTCTACCTCCAGTGGCAGTATTAACCATGGTGCTCAACTCTTACATCCATGAGACCACTTGGTGGCCTCAAATATATGACAATGATTCTGATTTTGCTCCTATATATCAATCCTTATGTGAAGGTACACTTGTGGAAGACTTTCATATTCAGGAAGGATTGTTATGCCACCTGAGCCATATCTATGTTCCTTCAAGCGAGCGTGCGGAGATGATTTGGGAAGCACATTATAGTCAGGTGGCATTGCACTTTAGTATTGAGAATATTGTTGCATTCTTGTAGAAGTATTTTTATTGGCCCAAACTCCAACAAGACGTCGGTCGATATATCGGATCATGCATTACCTACGCCATCATAAAAACAAAAGTTAAAAATCAAGGGTCATACACCCCCCTTCCCACTCCAAATGGGCCATGGGAATCCATCTCCATGGATTACATGTTAGGAATACCTTCAACTAAGCACGGTAATGGCCATTCTGATATATTGTAAGAAGATCATCTCTACCGAAACCACTGCTAAATTATTATTCAAGCATGTTTGGTTTCATTTTTGGCTGCCACATACTATTATTTTAGATTGTGACAACGGGTTCCTAAGCACTTTCTAGTCCAATCTTTTGTCATTGATGGATACCAAGCTCACCAAATCAACTGCCTTCCATACCCAAACTAATGGACAAATAGAGGTAGTCAACCATATGATTGTGCATATTCTGAGAATGTACAATTCTAAACATCCCCACACATGGGATGAGAACCTTCCTTATGTTCAACAAAGCTATAAACGAGCTCTACATAGCTCCACTGGTCATAGCCCTTTTCAGGCGTTCTTAGGTTTCCAACCATTAGCCCCAATTGATGTAGCTCTTCCCCTTACATCCACATAAGAGGAATCTTCCCATGCTCAGGCTGAGGTTGATAAGGCCGCCATATTTGTTGAACGAATCTAACACATCTGCCAACATTTCCATGACATTTTGGAAAAGGTGAATACTAAATACAAGCAACGACAGGACTAACAATAGGTTCCACACAAGTTCCAGGTTGGGGATAAGGTTTGGTTTCATTTGTAGAAAGAGATGCTCACAAAACCCCATTTCAAGATTTTTCCACTTTGATATGGTCCATACACCATCACCAAGGAATTTGGTGACAATTCCTTCGAATTAAGCATTCCTCCATTCCTTGGCCTGCACCCTTCTTCGATAATATTTTGTACCATTGTTGGACACCTTGGAGGTGGAAGAAAAACTGAAACCTACATAGCTTAATCCCAACAGCATGGAACAAGAAACCATTGATAAGATCATGGACACACAGGTTAAGGGAACCCTCCAGCAGAATATCCAACTATATCGAGTTTTCAAATCAGGGCAGCTCCTCCACCAAGGCAAGTGTCTCACCAAGATTCAATTTCAACATAAGTTTTCCCATTTGATGGGGGTGCTCAACACAATGGATATAATTGCTTCCTAAGGGGGGAGGAGTGATCCATATTGGTATAGGTGGCCATCCACCTATTCCACTACTCAAAATAGTTTCTCATGTTGACAATTTTCTTGTAATTTTCTACAGTTTTTCAGGTCCCAAACTTCTGGGGTCGTTTTGAGGCCATAAACAATGTTTTTGGAAATTATTGGGGGGGGATGGTTGAATTTGGCATGCATTTGGCTACAGTCAGAATTTTTAAATATCAGATAGATATTTCCAATGGGATATCGAGCACCCCAAACAAAGATCGTATGCAAAAGTTATGACCACGAGAAATTGACTGCTCAACTAACCACCTCGGTGTCACAAACTTTATGGTGATTCATAACCTAGGGTTAGGTTTAGGTTTTTCTACCTCTCTAAGGCTTTATGATAAAATTCCCTTCGACCTCCTTTTGTAGACAAATTTTCACGATTGAGTGTAGCCGCCACATCTCTTCTCAAAGATACAACTACCATCATTCTAACTACTTTTATTTTGTATTCTATTTTGTTTCATTCATTTAGTAGAATCTGAGTTTACTGTATTACTGTGTTTATCACCATATATATGTGCATGTGAATATATATATACATATATGCTCTTTCATTTCATTCTCACATAAATCCATATCATTGTCCTTATACCCCTAGTATGTGGGTGTCCTCTTAACCCTTTCATTTCATTCTCACATAAATCCATATCATTGTCCTTATACCCCTAATATGTGGGTGGCCTCTTAACCCCCTACCATAAAAACACTTTCCTTCACAACAGAAATGGCGACTCCACTGGGGAAGCCTTGTCTTTTTTAAGGTCTCCTTGCCTTTTTTTCTAGTATAATTAAGGCTTTAGGTCCTTCTTGCAACTTAGGAGCAACTCTTAAGTCTGATAGGACATCTTCTTTGCCTTTTTAAGCTTGTTTTTTACCTTTTTTAGGCATTCCACCACCCACTCATGATTGTCGGAATGCACAGTCGCATTTTATGAGTGTATTCATGAATTCCATTAAGGAAACATGCGAGTGACTCGCTACTTGGCTTAAGGAAATTTGTGAGTTCCCTGTTTCAATGATTTTTCACTTTGTTTGGGCCTACTTGGGGTGGTTTAGTGTTGTCGAAGAGGTCTTCTTGGGTCCTATGTCCATGTAAGACTACTGGGAAGGGGTGTATTCTCTTGAGGGTACTATTTAATTGATTTGTAAGCCATTTATTAAGCACTTGGGTTTTTTTCTTGCTTCTTCCCCCACCTCCTTCCTCGGCATGACCTTGTTGTGCAAGGTGTTGAACAACCTCTGTTAGCAGGTTTAGACTGAACCTAGGAGCTTCTCGATCTTTGTTTATTTCAGTCTTATTGTTTAATCTCTTCATGCCAAGGTGGTTGGACTATTCCCCTATGCAAGTCTCCCTTCTATGTGAGGTTCTATATGGATTTAAGGCAACCTAGGGTCTATTTGTTGGGTATAGAGCATAATTCCATTTAATTTTCTTATGTTATCTGCATGCATTAGTTTGTAGGTTGTTTTTTCTTTCTCATTTATAAAGAAAAAGAACAAGTATGTGCTTTATATGCATTTAGGCTAGGGTTTAGTCTTAGGTGCATTGCATGTCTTTGTTTCTTGAAAATACAAAAAAGTCTTTCTTTTGTGGCCTTCATTTTCAATTTGAAAAGAAAAGAGAAGTATAAGTTTTCATTTTTCATTTTTTAATCTCTTTCAGATTAGTCATCTTGTTTCTTCTTTCAAGTCAAAACACCATTGGTTTCATTTTCGTCGCCTTTGAGTAATCAACAACCCTTAAAAAGAACCTTTAATATCTAAAATATATTAGTAACATTTTCTTTCTAAGGACGACACACACTGGTCTAGGCTAGAGTTTTGGGTTAGGGACATCTTTAACTTCCCAAAACTTTAAACTCAAACCTAGTGGATTTTTGTTCAGGAAATCCAATTTCATAAAGAAAGACACCGAAAATCTCCTCTATAATAGGAGCCAAGCACGAGGTTGTGCAATACTGAGTTGTTGGAGATACCCCTCCTATACTCGGTAGAGAATACACCAGAGTTGCTGGACGTTTTGGGTCTTACTCAATACCTTCTTCTAACCCTATTTGGTGCCTGGTATTGTTTGAGTTCTGGGCTTAACTAACCTACCCATGTGCATCGATTGGACTAATGACTGTTCCGCTGGAATTTATTTGTGATTTTGGTAGCCTCGAGATCTTGTCTGCTATGACTCTACATCGGTTATGGTGGAAGGCTATTTCCACTATACCTAGGGAAGGCTTAAGAGGAAATACCTTACATGCAATTTGAGAAAGCGGTTGATTTAAGTGCTTGGACCCAAGGCAGTGTATTGTGAACCGCAGGTAACTGTTATTCCCCTTCACTGGTTGGTTTTGGGATCTGATTGTTGGTTTATCCCACAATATTGAGAGGGGGGTGAATCAGTATTGTCTTTTTATAAATAAAATACACAAAAAAAAAATTAAGACACAAATTTGATTGTGGAAACCTCAAAGAGAAAACCACCAACAAAAACTCATTAATAAGATGAATTTTACAAAATTGTTTATCTGCTACTACAAAAAGGATGCAAAACACACCCTAGGTTTTTCCTGTAACTACAGACTAGGATGCTACAACACCCCTATGGTTTTCTATCTACTTCAATAGACAACAATGCTACGACATGCTATTCTCCATCTACAACTGGAAGGAGGCTTTGACCCCCTGCAAACATATGGCCCGCCCTAGCACCACCTTGCCACCCTAATTTGATTTTTTCTGTCTTTTGGAATAGTTGTAAACTATTCACTTTGGACTCTGTGAAGCTTACTAAAAGAGACACTTAATTCTTTACACATTCATTTATTTAAATACCCTATACCTATTTCATATCAATGCAACTCTCCATAGATGCGCTATTTCATTTTGGATTGTGATTGTTTATTTACAAACACAACCAATCATCATCTACCCATTCAAGCATCGCATCACTTCAGACAAGGAAACATTTCATTCTTCCCATAGCTCAGAGTTCATTTCCGCAACCCTATTTATCATTTTTTGGTGCATCCATAATCTTCTTCACTAGATACAATCTGGACAGTTGATATTTTGTCTGGATCTCTTCAGATTGTTGATCTATTCTACAAATTTCCCTTTTTTAAATCGTATTTTTGCACCAAGTTTATGTTTCGACAATTCCCCATTGTTGATCTTCATCGGGATTCTTCTTGAGCATCGATATCTAGATTGCGGGATGCAGGATGTCAACTGTTCGCTTTTGCCTTTCTGCAAACTCCTTTCTGCAATATCCTTTCCACAAGATTCTTTCCGCAAGCCTTCTTCTGCACCGTCGATCTCTAGAGGAGTCTTTCTTGACCTTCGATCTTCTGGATTGTGGGTTCATAAAATATTTAAACGTTAATTCTGCAATTCCCTTTCCTTTTTTTTCTTTTGCACCATCGATCTCTTTTAGTAAAACTAATCTTAGTTGTCTGATCTTGATCTTTTACGGAACTTTGGATTTTCATCCTAACTGTCAGAATTAATCCTTAATCGTCAAATCTAGTGCAGGACTAATATTAGTCGTCCGATATTGATTGTTGTGGAACTTCATCCTTCTGCCTATCTTTTGTGGAATTGATCCTCAACCACTGGATCTAGGGCGAGACTAACCTCTGTCGTCCAATCTTAATCCTTCGCAGAACTTTATCACTTCATACGTGTTTAACCTCTGTGCTAGTTCATTCAGCAACAACATTAGATGATTGATCTTAATCGTTCAACTTGCTATAGAGTTATTCGTTTGTCATTCACCCTGCAACTTTCAACCCGTAACAGGGTTATTCCTTTGTTATTCTACATACCTACAACCTTCATTTTTCCACCATATCTTTGACTTCCGATAATTGATTTGACATCAATGACAACTAGTTTACTCAACAATCTCCCCCTTTGGAATTGATGGAAAGATCTTTAATCATTCTCCCCCTTTGACACCAATGACAAAGAGACCTCTCTGTCTGACAGCTCCCCCTGTCATCATATCTCCCCTTAAGATTATGCTTCCTTATTTTAGTTCTTTTGTAAAGGAATGACTCCCATATTTTGTCTAAGATGCTCGAAGGATTCATTAGGTAGTGGTTTGGTGAAAATGTCAGCAATCTGTTCTTTTGTGTCAATGTATTCTAATTTGACATATTTTTTAGATACCTGTTCTCTTAGATAGTGATACTTGATTGGTATTTGTTTTGTCTTAGAATGCATGATAGGATTTTTAGACATATTTATAGCACTAGTGTTATCACAGTTGATCACTATTGGATGTTCATATTTTACAAGTAGATCTTCTAGGGTTTGTTTCATCCAAATAACTTGAGTGCAGCATGATGCGGTAGCAAAATATTATGCTTCTACTATAGAGAGTGAAATGTAGGATTGTTTTTTACTTGACCATGATACTAAACAATTTCCCGGAAAGATTGCTGCTCCACTAGTACTTTTCTGATCATCAACACTTCTTGCCTAATCTACATCAATAAATGCCTTCAAGGTAAAGTCTTGTCCTTTTTGATACCATAAACCATACTCCATGGTACTTTTTAGATATTTAAAAATCCTTTTTACTAATGTTACATGTGTTTCTTTGGGAGCCGACTGGAATCTAGGCACCAGTCCAACAGCTTGCATCACATCTGGTCTTGTGGCTATCACATATAGCAGACTGCCAATCATGGATCTAAAACTGGTATGATTTACTTCCAAAGATTGATCATACTTACTTAACTTGCAACCAGTGACCATAGGAGTACCAACAGGTTTTAAATCTTCTATTTTAATTTTTTTCAACATATCTTTGATGTACTTAGTTTGAGAGATGAGAATTCCTTCGTCTGTTTGATAGACTTTCAATCCCAAGAAGAATGTCAATTCACCCAACACTGACATTTCCAATTCTTTCTTCATTTTAGAGGCAAATTCTACACTTAGTATTTGAAGATTGCTTCCAAAAATGATATCATCTACATAGACAACAACAATGATCATATTTTTATCTTCGATTTTTAGGTAAAGATTAGTTTTAGTGACTCCTCTTTTAAAACCTTGTTGTTTCAAGTAACTATCTAGTCTTGAAAACCATGCTCTTGGAGCTTGTTTGAGACCATAGAGTGCCTTTTCATTTTATAGACATAATCTTTGTTTTCAAGCAAGAGAAGCCCTTCAGGTTGTTCAATATACACTTCTTATTCTAGTTTTCCATTCATGAATGCAGACTTGACATCCATTTAATATACTTTGAAGTTTTTATGGCATGACAGTTCTAAAAACATTCTGATTTCTTCAAGTCGAGCAACCGGAGCAAAATTTTCTTCAAAATCAATACCTTCCACTTGGGCATACCCCTTACAAACCAATCTTGTTGTGTTCCTTATTACTTGTCCATCTTGATTGAACTTGTTTTTGAAAATCCATTTGGTTCCTACATTTTCTTATCTTCAGGTCTTGGGACAAGGTCCCAAGTATCATTTTTCTCAATTTGATCTAGTTCTTCATTCATGGCTTTGACCCATTCATTACTTTTGCTGGCTTCTGTAAAGTGCTTGGGTTCTATTATTGAGAGTAGGGCTTGTTCTACATCTGGTAGTTATCTTCTTGTTTTGACTCCAACATTTGTATCACCCATGATCTATGACTCTGGATGATCCTTTTGTACCCTTCTAGAAGGATTTTTAGTGTCAGGTCTAGGGAAGTCTTCATCATCTTCCTGTGTATCTTCCCTCTCTTTGTCTTCTTCTTCGTTATGAATGCTCTCGTCCTTTTGCAAGTATTTTATTTCAGCATCACATGTATTTTCAATAGTGCCAATATTTTTCTCTTTCCTTGGTTTTATACCATCTACTTTCACATCATCACTTTCTACAATTTTATGTAACCTTTTATTGTAACATCTATATGCCTTTTTGTGAATGAGTATCCTAAAAAGATTCCCTCATCAGTAATGGAGTCGAACTTTCCAAGGTCATCCTCATTTCTTTTGATGTAATAGTTACTACCAAACACTTTAAAATATTTGACTGAGGTTGGTCTTCCATACAATAATTCATAGGGGGTCTTATCCTTATTCACTCTGAGTTGTCCTCTGTTAAGTATGTAGACAATTGTGTATACGGCTTCTCTCCAAAATGAATCTGATAATTTTTCTTCATTGAACATAGTTCTGGAAGCTTCTTGGACTATTATGTTTTTCCTTTCTACAACCCCATTCTGTTGAGGAGTTTTTGCAGTTGAAAATTGCCTCTTAATTCCATGATCTTCACAGAGCTCATTGAATTCATTGAAGGTAAATTCTCCGCCATTATCTGATCTAAGACACTTGATTTTCATACCTGACTCATTTTCAACCATTTCTTTGAATATTTTAAATTTTTCAAAATATTCTGAGTTTTCTTTGAGGAATGCCACTCAGGTCATCCTTATGTAATCATCAATGAGCAACATGAAATAGAGATCTCCTTGCAGGATTTTAGTTCTAGTTGGTCCACATAGGTCTGTGTGTATTATTTCTAGAGGATGTGAGGTCATGTGTTCTTTTATTTTAAAAATGGCTCTGGTTTGCTTCCCATGTTGAAAATGTTTACACACAAAGTTTAGAGGAACTACAATTTTTGCTAGATCTCTTACAGCTTCCTTCATACTTATTTTGGCAAGATTGTCAAAACCTAAATTTCCCAACCTTATGTGCCATAACCAACTTTCTTCTACCATACTTAAGCAACATTGGTTTTCATTTTCCAAGGTGTATACATTATTTGTATTTCTCATAGCAATGCCAATAGCCTTCCCTGATTTCTTATTCTTGATTTCACATTTTTTTGATTCAAAGATACAAATGTGTCCTTGGTCGCATGTTTGAATTACACTGATAAGATTAGGATTGAGGTTTTCAACTCGCAAAACATTTTCTGCTTTGATCTTCTTGTTGACAACAGTTGTTCATTTGCCGATTATTTTTGAAGACATACATTCTCCAAAAGTGACTTTTCCCTTATTATCTTTTAGTGTTATGGATTTGCTTGAGTCATCAGTCATATGTTTTGAACAACCACTATCCAAGTGCCATAAGTTTTGTCTTTTGGTTGCACATAAAGCAATCATGGAACTTTCCCCTTCTTCCTTCTCTTTCCAATACTTCTTTTGTTTGGTGTTTTGAGTTTTGATTTCAACAATATTACTTGTAAGAGTCTTTAGTTTACAATCTCTTTCCATATTTCCATGGTTATTACACTTGTAACATTCTATATCATATTTTTGAAGTAGTGTAAAAAGATTCTTATTTTCCTTTGTCTTATTACTTGATGACTTCTTGTTGTATTCAGAAACCCTTCTTTCAGTTTTGCAATTTAAGGCTTTATGACCAAAATTATTACAAGAAAAACAATGACCTAAAAAGATATGTAGATATCTATTTGGTCTCTTGGGTGCTATATTATTTCTATTTTTATCTTGAGAATTTAATCCTAGTTTCTTGCTTCTTTCCTTTTAAGATAGAGTCTTTGGTATTTCAGCATAGCTTTTCTTACTTCCTTCTTGAATTGTGACAAAAAAACTCTATAGCTTCTTCTCTTTAATGAACCCCAAACCAGACTCACTTGATGGTATTTGGCTACTCAAAATATCATCTAGAATCCTTGAGCTATTCTCAAACTTTGACTTGATAGATTCTTCATCAAGCTTTCTCTTTAATTGCATGATTTCTTCTGCAATATTTTCAGACTCTTGTATTCTTCTTTTGAGTTGTAGATTTAGGTCCTCCTCAACCTTTTTGGAATCTAGAAGTTGAGCTTCCAACTGACTGATGATAAGATTTGACTATCTATTATTTTTCCTACATTTATTATGTTCTTCAAGGGCGCTAACAAGTTCAGCTCTTAGGTCTACTTCTCCTTCAATATCTAAGTCACTATTTGAGGCTTGAGTATTTAGATCCATAAATAAAACTTTAGTTTCTTCAACTTCACTTCCATCTAAATCTTCATTGTCTTCTATGATGTACACAATTTTCCTTTTCTCATAAGCCCAATTTTTTCTTGTTTCCTGGTTTACCTTTTTGAACTTTGAAGTTTTCTTATCTTCATTCTCATCTTGTTTAGTGTAGGTGCATTTAGTGGAAAAATGTCCAATCCTTCCACAATTAAAACACTTTAACAGTAACTTCCCCTTGTATTTTCTTGTCCCTCTCTCAAGTTTATTAATGAAAAAACTTCCTCATCATTTGGATTTTCTGATTGATTTTTTAAGGAGGCTTTAAAAGTTGTTTCTTTTCTTGAAGATCCATTTTGTCATGTTCTCATCTCATATGCAGTGATAATTCCATGTAACTTGTCCATTGTTACCTTTTTAAGATCATCTCGTTCTTCTAAGGTAGATACCTTTAGGTCATATCTCATTGGTAATGTTCTTAGTACATTGCTTACCACTTATTTTTCTTTTAATTTTCCTCCAAGTTCTCTGGTCGCATTAACAACTTCATCTACACGAAGAAGGTATTCACCAATATTCTCTTCTTCTTTCATTTTAAGACTTTCAAATTGACCTTTATATGTTTGAATTTTGGGTTCTTTGACTTTTGATTCTCCTTCATATATAATTTTCAACTTGTCCCAAGCTTGTTTGGCAGATGTGCATTGCATGAACTTAGTAAACACTGAATTTGTTAAACCATTTAAGATTGCGTTTAGGGATTTAGCATTACCTCCATATTCACCTAGTTCAACTGTATCCATAGGGTATTGGTTTCCTATTTTAAGCTCCTTTTTTGTTGTTGCCCAAACCTTCCATCCCAGGGAAATCAGATGACACCTCTTTCCTACACTCTAGTAAGTATTGCTTTCTTCGGTAAATAGTGGAGGTTTGTTAGTGGCCAATCCTTCTTGTTGATCCATTGTGATTTTTGGATGGGATATTCCTTCCAGTGGTTAAGTTGTTGTAAAGGAACCTGCTCTTATAATAATTATTGGTTTATCCCACAGTACTAATAGGGGGGTGAAGTAGTATTGTCTTTTTATAAATAAAATACACAAAAATCAACAATTAAGACACGGATTTTGTCGTGGAAACCTCAAAGAGAAAACCACCAACATAAACTCATTAATAAGATGAATTTTACAAAATTATTTATCTGCTACTACAGAAAGGATGCAAAACACACCCTAGGTTTTTCCTGCAACTACAGACTAGGAAGCTACAACACCCCTATGGTTTTTTGCCTGCTTCAATAGACAAGGATGCTACGACACCCTGTTCTCTAGCTACGACTGGAAGGAGGATTTGACCCCCTAAAGACCTATGGCCTGCACTAGCACCACCCTACTACCCTGATATGATTTTCTCAGTCTTTTGGAACATTTGCAAACTATTCACTTTGGACTCTGTCAAGCTTACTTATAGAGACACTTAATTCTTTACACATTCATTTATTTAAACACCCTATACGTATTTCATATCAATGCAACTCTCCATAGTTGTGCCCTTTCGTTTTGGATCGTGACTCTGTATTTACAGACACAACCAATCATCATCTACCCATTCAACTGTTGCATCACTTCAGCAAAGGCAACGTTTCGTTCTTCCCATATCTTAGAATTCATTTCTGTGGCCTTGTTTATCATTTTTTGGTGCATCCGTAATCTTCTTCACTAGATACAATCTGGATAGTTGATATTTTGTCTTTATCTCCTCGAACCGTCGATCTATTCTATATATTTCCCTTTTTTAAATCATATTTCTTCAACAATTTTATGTTTCAACAATTCCCCACCGTTGATCTTCATCGGGATTCTTCTTGAGCGTTGATCTCCAAATTGCAGGATGTAGGATGCGGGATGTCAACTGTCCACTTTTGACCTTCCACAAAATCCTTTTCGCAAGCTGATATAGGAGGATATTGGTGGCCACCCACCTATTCCACTTGGACCCCTACTATTGTTTCTTTCAGTTTTCCAATTTCCTTAATTGTAGCACAATTTACTATTTTTGACAGTTTTCGAGTCCTAAACTTCTAGAGCCGTTTTGAGGCCCTAAATGACGTTTTTTTGGCATCGAATGGTCAGGAAAATATGAGACCTTTTTGGACTCAATGTTTGCTGTTTATGGATGTATTCCTTGAATATATCTTTCTAACGATGTATCATGCGCGTCAAACGGAGGTAGTATGCCAAAGTTATGACCCCAAGAAATTGATGTACCAAATTACCCAACGGGGCCCACATTTTGGCGTTTCACCTCGTAGGGTTAGTTTTTTGGATGTGTAGGGTTTCCATTGTTTCTCAATAATATATAGGCCTTTGAACCTCATTGTAACACAGAGTTCAGAGGCATGTAGCCGCCACATCTCTTCTTAGAGATAAGCTACCAGCACTCTAGTTAGTTTATTTCCATTTTGTATGTAAACAAGTTTCAGTTCTTTGATTAATGAAATGAAGTGTTATTTCCACTACATATTTGTTTCTATGGTTATTTGTGTATTCTGTTGCATTTCTGCCTAAATCCGGATCACAAGCTCCTTTCTGCAAGCTCCTTTCCACAAGCTTTATTCCACACCATCGATATCTTGCAGAGTCTTTCCTGACCATCAATCTTCTGAATTGCGGGTTCATAAAATATTTAAACGTTACTTCTGCAATTCCCTTTCCGCATTTTTTCATTTGCACCATCAATCTCTTTTAGCGGAACTAATATTAGCCATCCGATCTTGATCTTTTACCAAACTTTGGATTTTCTGCCTAACTGTCGGAATTAATCCTTAATCGTCGGATCTAGTGCGGGATTAATATAAGCCATATGATCTTGATTGTTGTGGAACTTCATCCTTCCACCTATCTTTTGAGGAAATTATCCTCAGTCGCTAGATCTAGGGCGGGACTAACCTCTGTTGTCCAATATTAATCCTTTGTGGAACTTTATCACTTTGTATGTGTTTAAACTCTACGCTAGTTCATTCAACAACAACATTAGATGATCGATCTCAGTCGTTCAACTTGATATAGGGTTATCCGTTTGTCATTCACCCTTCAACCTACAACCTGTAACAGGGTTATTCCTTTGTTATTCTAGATACCTACAACCTTCAGTCTGCCACCATATCTTTGACTTTTGATAACTGATTTGACATCAATGACAACTAATTTACTCAACACTGATCATCCCAGGATTTCCTTTGAAAGGTACCTTTGTTTTCCTGGTTTGGATGCTTAGTTTTTCTTCTAGTGGTGTGTTATTTATGTTGTTGGTTGTCAGTCAACCTTATAATTTTCTTTCTTTTTGAGTCATAAACTATGGCTATTACCCCTATGGACACCAACTAGGAGACCCCCTTGTCAGGGTCTTCTTGTGCTTTTTCTTTTACCGGGAATGTTTGTGTTCCTTTGATGGCCACTTTGAATCTGCATGCATTCACTCTTGGGCTAACGGTTTTGTTGTTTTACACTCCGACTAAACTGAATTCTCATGATGCTTCGCAAGTAGGCACCTTATATCAAGGGCATCAAAACAATGTCTCCCCTTCACCATTAGAAATCTCTCCTCCTCCTTCTATCTCATGTGGTGAAAGTTTTGATACTAGTAACCTGCAGTATAAAAGGAGTAAAAGAAGGAAGAATAGGAAGAATACACGAAAGCAAGGGAGCAGTCACTGAGCCTATGGAAGTCATGCTGGGGGCACTAATCCAACCTCTGCAAGTCATGTTGGACCCACTCACCCAACCTCTACAAGTCATGTTGGGGGAACCTACATAAGGTTTTAAAAGATGCTTTGTTACTAAAATGACCTCCCCAGAAAAACGATACAGAATTATGAAAAACTCAAAACAACAAAGTTATTGATAATTTGAAGACCTTTCCAATGGTCCAAAGTCCTCCCAATTCTGAGTTACAAGGGAAAAGTATGCCCAAAATACGAAATATTCCTAGAATATTATGGTCTTTTTTCAGATAAGATACATTATAGAATAGGGTAGTATGTTATGTACTCGACCTATGAAAATAAAGTTGACCCTAAACACCCAACCTTTACAGGTCATGCTGGGGGCACCCATCCAACCTCTGCAAGTCATGTTAGAGCCAACCACCCGGCCTCTGGAAGTCATGCTGGGGGAACACACTCAACCTCTACATGTCATGTTGATCCTAACCACTCAGCATCTGCAGGTCATGTTGGTTGAACCTATTCAGCCTCTGTAAGCCATGTTGATATTAACCACCTAGCCTTTGGAAGTCATGCTAGGGGCACTCAACCAGTCTCTGCAAGTCATGTTAGACCCAACCATCCGGTATCTGGAAGTCATGTTGGGGGAAAATAACCATCCTTTACAAGTTAAGTTGGACCCTATCAGCCAACCTCTGGTTGTCATTCTAGGGGCAAGTAGTTAGCCAATGCAATTCATGTTGACACCGTTGACAAAAATAATCATTCAAAATGATAACTTAAGTTCCCTTGTAGGCTTTGTGAAGGAGAACACCTTACTCATTAATGCCCTGCCATTGCAGCGGTACGAAGAGTATGGTTCTAAGGATATCTTGTTTCTGAACAACCTATAGTTTCTCAACAACCTATTCAACCTTCGGTTGATCAAGTGATTGAACCAATGTCATCTTTGGTCAATCCCACCCTTCCTTCAGAGAGTGACCTTTATCTGTTAAATTTGTGAACCATTGATCTACAGGAAAATGAGAGCAATTGTGAAGTAGGATTATGCATTGGAATATAAAGAACAATGTACATTGAACAAGACAAATTTGAGACAAATCTTATAATAATTGGTCAGTTAATTACAACATTAATCTTCATTCATTCAATAGTAATACAATGGTGTTACAATAAAGATAATTCGAATCAGGTGGATAAGATTTAAATCTACCAACTAAACCTGACTTAATGGCTAACTCAGTGTGTCTAAATCATTGCATGGGAGCCACTAGTATTACTCATGATGTCTAAATCAATCTACAGTCAATTAAACCAATTAAATTGGTAAGGTAGGTGGAAAAATGCGCCACTTCCCCATGCATCCATGCAAAACTGACACTAGACTAAATGAGAGTGATCTAATTGATTTTAATAGGATTTTTACTCAGCATAACTTCCTACCTACCACAACCAACTGATGAAGACTGTTGGTGGCACTCATAATGGCTCCTAGAATGTAGGGATTAGCACCAGTGGCACCAAATATCACTGGTGGCACCAAATATCACTGGTGACACCAATATCATGGTGGCACCAAACTCACCCAAATGAATCATAAGTTAGGCAAGATTATCAAATAGACTATATATGGACAAGGGGGGATTATTTATTCCTAACACCACCATTAATCCTAACTTGGACAACTTTGGGCCCTAGCAACTAGGACAAAAGTCACCAATACAATCTAAAAGAAATAAAAGTTGCTTAATAAACTAAGGAAAATGGGGAAAACCTCATGGGAGAAAAACCCACTCAAAATAAGCATTTAATCAGGAAAACAAGCTATACTTAAGAGGAAATTTTCCTCTTTGGGTAAAAACTTGTAAAATTTTGCTGCAATTTGCATCTCTATGGAACAACCATGCATAATCATGGTTCTTTTGTGCATCAGCATCCTGGGACTGTGCATGTGAACCTTTCCATATTCTTTCGATCTGTTGAATGTTGCTTTTGTCTCTTCTTTATGGAGGAGGAATGGAATGATCCGTTTTGTTCTTCAGTGGGCCAAATTGTGGATCATTCGCTATCATCAAGTACCATCTTCCTAGAATTTTGTTGCACCAATCTGTAGGTAGTGAAGCTGTGTGAGAGAGTGAAACATATTCATTCTGATACTGGGACCTCATTTTTCTTCTATCATTTGGATCCCCAGCATCATTCCCATCTACCTCAATGAGCTTTTCAACCCATTTAGGCTTCTGATTTAGAATAGGATCTGGATCTAGATCATCTTGAGGAACAATCTCAATATCAAGATCACGTTGATCTTGTTCCTCATCTTCAGAAACTGAAATATTAGACAACATATCATTATCTGCAAAATGGAGATGAAAGAGAGTTTATACCTTCCATTTCGAATGGTTGTTGAGATTGTGTTGGAGTTGAGTATGGAAGAAAGTTTGAGAATTCATATGCCTTGGAGGCATGGTTTGCAACACACTTCTCTATAATATTCCCAATTGAGATATATGATATCCCCATTAACTCAGAACCAAATACAACTTGCTTTAGTGGTCCAGTATGTGTCATCTGATAAACATATAACAAATTTGTTGCAAGAGAGGGCACATAGAGTACATTCTTGAACTATCCATGTTGGATTTTAATAGAAACTCTCCCAACAACTGGGATGTGGGATTCATCTCCCATATCAATGCTAGGTCCTCTTGTGAGATTCAAAGTGGTGAAGAATTCCCTTGAGGCAACCATGTGGTTGGATGCTCCAGAATCTATCAAGTAAGCCTTCGATGGAGTGAATCCTGCTTTCAAAGCATGGCACCTCTCATATCCTTCAGTCTGCTCTCCAGCTTTAGACATCTTTGCACCTTGTCGAAGGGAAATATTGTTCTGTTCAAGGAGTGTTGTCAACTGGTCAATGGTCTTCTTCGTGCACTGGCTCTTTGGATGAAATCCTCTCATACATTATGGACACTTAGCCTTCTTGAAATTCTTCTTTTTCTTGGAACATAAGGCTCCATTGGAAGATCTATAATTCTCCTTTGGATTCGAGTTGGTCTCCTCCAATTTGTGCTTCCCTCTTGCTTGTGCATTGTTTAAGTCCGTCACTAAGAGTGCTAGGTTCTTGGAGGTTCAAAGCACTCCCACTTGAACCAAATTATCTTTCTCTTGTATTAAGGACTCAACAAAAGCGTCTAGAGAAGGCATCTCCCAATTAGGGATGGAAGCTCTTACGGAATGAAATGTAGAGACAAAGATTGAGTACTCTGAGCCAAGCTTGATCAATACTTATAGAACTAGTTTCTCATCTTTCATCTCTATTCCACATTGTTTACATTGCAGTACTAGTGACTTGTATTTTGTGAAGAATGTTGAATAGATTCGAAACTGCTGGGTTGTAGTGCAATGATCTCATTCTCCAAAATATGCCCTCGAAGCTCATCTTGTTTTCCAAACAAATATTCAATCTTATCCCACACTTCCTTTGGAGTCCTTAGTCCCTTAAGGTGGAACAAAATATCCCGAGAGGTATGAGTGCACATGAAGCCGAAGGCCTCATCAAGCTGATTCAAAAATTTGTTCTACTCAACATGTTGTTGGGGCTCAATTTCTCTGCCCATTGTCATCCTAAACAGGACAAGTTAGCACAAGGACACCTATATATCTACCTTCCAATCAACATAGTTGAAGGGTGTAAGTATTCAAGTTACAAGAACTGAAGAGTTCATCTTTAGTATGTTGAATAGTCAATTCCTCAAGAGGCTACGTAGGTACTTGTAAATAAAACTACAAAAACCAAATTCAATTGACACTCATGTTAGTTTCAATCCTTTCCACCTCGACATGTACACTTTCTCAAAGCCCGTCACACCTACAAGGACTTCTCTAAACGAATCTAGAGTTAGAAAGGCAAAAATTGCAGGATTTATCTGGAAACTCAGCTGCTTCTAGTGTACAATGGAGATTAGAGAAGACTTGATGCTAGGCTGAACAAGGCTCTGATACCATGTTAAATTTGTGAACCATTGACCTACAAGGAAATGAGAGAAATTGTGAAGTAGGATTGTGCAGTCGAAAATCAAGAACAGTGTACATTAAACAAGACATATTTGAGAAAAAACTTATCAAAATTTATCAGATAATTACAACATTAATATCCATTCATTCAACAGTAATACGAGGGTGTTACAATACAGAGAATTCGAATCATGTGGATAATATTCGAATCTACCAACTAAACGTGACTGATTGACTAACTCAGTGTGTCTAAATAACTGCATGGGAGCCACTAGTCTAACTCTTGATGTCTAAATCAGTCTACAATTAGTTAAACCAATTAAACTAATGAGGTGGGTGGAAAAATGCGCCACTTCCCCATGCAGCCATGCAAAACTAGCTCTAGACTAACTGAGAGTGATCTAACTAATTGTAACTGGAGGTTGACTCAGCATAACTACCTACCTACCACAACCAACTGATGGAGGTTTTTGGTGGCACTCAAAGTGGCTCCCAGAATGTAGGGATTGGCACAGGTGGCACCAAATGGTACCAGTTGCACCACTAATGGCACCAGTGGCACCAAACTCACCCAAATCACTCCTAAGTTATGTAATATTATCAAATAGACTATATATGGACAAGCGAGGATTATTTAATCCTAACATTATCAAGTGATTGAACCAATGTCATCTTTGGTTGATCCCACTCCTCCTTCAGAACATGACCTCCATCAAGTGGTTGAATCGATGCCATGTTCCATCAATCCCACTCTTCCTTATGAGAGAAGTTTTCTCTAGTCATGTTTTCTTCACTTCCAGTTCAGAACTTTATGAACAAGGGGGAACTGACCTTGTTTCCAATGAACCCCTGTTGAGTTCTTGGAATGCTTCCTTTAATTGAGATATCCTAGCTGAGCTATGTTATTGGATTTCCCCGCTCAGACCCAGGTTCAGTCCCCTTTTTGGTCATCATAACAAAGGCCAAATTATTGGCCCGACAGAGCATAGCCCAGTCGGCAACACCTGTGACACAAATGCCATCTCACCCAAGATATCTCAGTTATATGGGTAACTTCCAGAACCACATTTCCACAGTTTGTGCGGGAGGTTGTTTTAATTCCTTGGCTATGCGCCAAGGTTTCCAACAAAGTCTGGGAAGTTGGGTTGGTGGTTTGCATGTTTTATGTCAACACATAAGTATGATTTTCCCTTATTTATGAAATCGTATGCAAATGCACAATGAACAAACATCACGAACACATTCATTATTGAAATACAACATTCATACAGTTATCCCTTTGAAGCACAATAACAATCAATCTATAAATGATATAAATATGCACTTGTCTAAGCTACTCAACATTCACACATATACACAACATGTAACATGGAAACCCATCCGGGAAAAACCCACAAGGTGCTCTTCATCTGGAATTAGCATGAGGAAATAGATGCACCTTTTGTTTGTACATAAAGCTACATAATCTATTCAAGATATTTTATTCTATCTCTACAGGCTTCTCCTCCTTACCATGATCCTTGATCTTCTCTATCTTTATCACTCTACTCTACTCCTACTCAATGATCCGCACACACCCTGGATCGATTCACCCTTCTCCACATGTCTTCGTACTCAGCTACAGAACCACTACTCTGATGCACTCAATGATCCAGAGTCATTAACTAAAACTATCTACCTCTATTCTAGCTTCAAATTATTTCCCAAAAGTCTAGACACTTACTCAAAACTGATGTATCAACTAATCAACTCAAAATCGTCTAAATGAGAACTAGATAACGGGCTAACCCATTTATATCTTGGGTTTCTCTTTTTATAGCCTTGCTACATACTCGATATAACTCCCATACATGCTTGTTACATACTCAAAACTGACTTGATACAGACTCTAACAGACTTGACTTCAGTCGCTATCCCAGCCAACTTACTATCTTCAGCCTATAGGCTATCTTTCCTATTCTAGCAATACATGACCAAAAAGGCACTATCGACCCCACTTACAAAAATGCCTTTACACATGTGGTTTCCACCATTTCCAGCTGAGCTCGTACCCATGATCACTAAGGGCTGATGCTTACTCAATGTTTTTCCTTACTGTCACTTTCTGGTCGTTACCTTATCTGCACACTTGATTTACGAATATTCTGCCATGTCATCTCATCTCTTGCTCTGTCCTTCCATCGTAGATTACAAAAATGGTGCACCTTCCTCGTCTTGTGCCTTCCCTTTACCTTTATCCTTATCTTCCCTCTTCTATTGCAGCATCCTTCTCTTCTTCCTTGATGTTGTTTCTTCTATCGCGGCTCCTTCCTCTTCTTCCTTACCCTCTTCTTTCCCACTTAGGCAGAATTATATATGAATTCTGCAATTTTATCCCGAGGCCCAACACGTGCCTTCCTTCTAATGCACGTTTTCAAATAAAGGTCTAAATTAGACACTATACAATTGTCCATTATATTGTCGATGAAGAGCTTCTGATAATATTTTATTCACACGTGCTTGGAGAAGCATGGGATCTCCCATACTTTTGTCGACTAATAGTCAGTTTTTGGCTTTTGATAGAAGAAGTAGCCAAGCTATGGGAATTCTTACTCAAGTACCTATTACTTTGAGTGGGAAGACTATCTTAGTTTATTTCATGGTTATTGAGGACCTCTTGGACTTCAATATTCTCCTTGGGCATGATTACATATATGTTATGAAAGCTCTGGTGTTTACACTCTTTCATGTGATGTATTTCCCTCATAACAAAAGAATTGTCACTGTCAATCAGTTGTCATTTATTGATCCTCCTCCTCACCCGACTATAGAACAAGTTTATCCTTTGTTAATTCCCAGTGTTTCAGTAGACACTACCTCACCACAGGTGAATTATGTGGCCTCATATCCCTTGTGTCCAATTGCCACTAAGAAGAAGCCTCTGGATTCATGCTTACCTTCTTAGGACTTGGTCCCAACAATTGACCAGATGATCTACCCAATGCATACTTTGGATCTTGTTCTCCACCCTATTGATCGAACTGGATGCTTAGACATGTGTCCTATCTCAAATGGTCTCCTTCCTTCCGATGAAATCTTCCTAGAGTCTTTGTTACAGTCTAACCTTCTGATGGATGTTGACTCAGTTGTGATCAAATCCAACCCTGACTTGCTTATTGATTTTGATCCATCTGATGATCGATCATCTTATTTTTGCATGGTGGATTATTTGGACTCTCCCACTGCGCAGCAAGTCAGTGATCTTGATGAGTTTGAATTTTCTTGTAGATTTTTTGACTCCTATGATACTAAGTTTGTTTTTGCGGACTCTATCACCCCTGTCAAATTTATCTCTCCTCTTGAGTTTGATATTATTGATTTTAAATCCTCGGGCCTTGGCATTATAGAGTCTTCTTCGGTTGATTATGCCTAGACTACACCTTTTGTAGAAGATATCAAAGTTGCAAGTGTTTCTACCAAAGTGACCTATATCAGACTTTTTCTTTTGAATATGATCCTGATACTGTTGTTTCTTGGAGAGAGGATTCTTAGTGGGATTCACAACTTTTTAATGGCCTCGCCTTTTTTTTTCAAGTTGTAATCGCATTTTCTTACATCTTGCATGTGCTTATGATCCTGGTTTCAGCTTACATGCTGTTAGGTCGTTATATAAGCCCTTATCTATGCTCTCATTATCACTAAGCTTTGTACCATTTTCCACTACAACTTAACACCCTTTACCTGGAGGAGACACTCCCCGAGTGTCCTTATCTTGCTCACATTCCTTACACTAAGCTAAGGTTTGTTCCTTGCGCTTGGAACTAGTTTCACATTCCTATGACACTCGTCTCCTCACATTTAGAGCATTCTTTTTGCTTTCCTTCGAGTTCATTAAAAGCAGTAAGGAAACCACAAGTTGAATTTTCCATGATCATTAAAACTTGATATGGAAATATATGGATTTATCTTCAAGTCTTAGTCTGACTCCTTAAATGTGACTAGATCGTTGAGTTCGCTTGTCGCTTAAAAATCGTTAAAGGATGTGAAGGAACATCTGCATAGGTATAAGTTTACCCCTTTTTTCGGGCCATGTGGATTACTTATGAAAAAGGAATACTCTTTCTATTCAGAATCTATAAGAGTATCTTCAGGTATAGTTTTATCTATTTTTTGGTCCTCGAGGACTAAACTTACAGAAAATGAACCTATTTGAGATTACTTTTCTCTTTTTCATGCTCTGGACTAAACCATGAAATAAATTCTAAGCGTTCTTCATTCCATCGTCATGCTTGCTAAAATTTTAGGACAAAAGCATCGAGTGATCTTGCTTTCCTTCACACTCGTTAAAACTAAATCATTATGCTTGTTGTTTGAAGGAGCGTCAGTATGGTGATAGTTTGCCCCTTTTTTGGACCTTTCCAACTAACTACGAAAAAAGCATACCTTAGTTCACCTAAGCTAAGAGAGTTCTCCTATGGATTGTTTTATAATTTTTTAGACTTAGGAGACTAAACTTACGAAAATATCCCCCCTAGATTCTTCTTTGGAGTTTTGAGAGTCTCAAAACTATGAAAACACTGTCGAGCATTCACTAATTTGGGCTTGTAAAATCCACGAATCAGTGCTTTATCAAGCATTATTTTGTTTCTTCTTTGCGCTTTCCAACAATGAAGAACATCACAAGTTTTCTTTCTTGGACTCGTTAAACCTTTATAAGAAAGAGGGAAAGGGAAGTTCATTCATATGTATTTTCTACTAGCAAGTCTTGTATCCTTGAATAAAGCATCGATTTTGAGTCTATCAACTGTTGGGTTCTAGTTTTCTAACCTTATCCCATTTCATAGTTTCTTACTCCTCCAATTGGTTTCTTTTCCAATTATTTGGAGAATCTGTCAATGTCTCCTACATTGCAGATTTGTATCATTGGTCCCTTCATGTCAAATTTTTTCCTAATTCACTATTGTGTCGTGCTCACTATTTTAGGATAAACCTTTGTCGACCATTACGCAGTTGTATCAAACTTTTGTGTCAGCCACTCCCTGATATCAGTCCATTACATCTAGTCTTCAGCGAACGTTGTCACAAAATTTTGTACAAGTTATAGATCTAATCAGTATTTGAATTACCTCATGTTGGATGATAAAGGATACTTTAATGTCTTCCTTCCAACAGATCGCTTCCTATTGACTTCATCACGTCTTTCTCTGGGAATGAGATTTAGAGTTTGTGATAGTACCTTGGGGATCACAATCATCAGTTCCAATTTCCCTCACTATTGGGTAGCAGGAATCCATTAATGTCTCCTACTCAGTGGATTATTTAGGTGTTCAAATTCAAGGCCATTTATTCACACTTGTTAGAATCTACTAAGTACCTCGAGGATCATTTTCATTAATGGTGGTTTCCCTTGCATTTGTTAACGGTTCTCATCACTGACTAGTGATCAAATATTTTCCACAATGTTTGATTTCAAATCCTTTATTCACATGGTTAGGATTCATACCTTTGGGCGGTTTGGATTGAAAACCTTGGTTTAATAGTAGCATCATCCTCTTTCGCTATTGCCCAAGTTGTGTAAGACCTTGTCACACTTCATATGTCATTTGTTGAGACATAGATCCACCTTGTATATTTGTGGTTATGATATATTATTGAGCATGGATCCACCTTGTTCATTTGTGGCCATGACTCCTTTATATTTTATATGGCACCTTTTTACATATTGTACGGCCATGATAGTTACATCATTATACACATGTTGGATCCGCCTATATATTTATGATGATATTTTGTATATGGACATGTATGTCCCAAAGATAAGTTTTGTCTAACATTTATCTCTCTTTCAGGTACCTTTGTTTGAGCCTACGGCTTTGGATTCTCTGCTCTCTTCGACAATTTTTTCCTTTTTATAATGCATTTTAGCTATCATGTTCCCCTATAACCTCATACATTAGGGGGCATATGTTATAGACCAAAATATCACTCCTTCATCTATGACGACTTTTACATGTTTTCGTCGCATGACACTTCATGAAAGCCATTGTCAGTCACTTAAAAGACATATGTGAAGGAGGACTCATATCTTGAGTTTTGTAACTCTTATTAACTTCTTCTCTAGACCATTGGAAAGGTATCAGACCAAGGAAAAACTTTATAGGAGACACCAACCTCTGAAAATGCTTGGAAATACCCAAAAAATGGATTTTTTGAGCCACTTGTTAATTTTCCTAAGAAAACCTATGTGTCACTTGCCCCTTTTATGAAGTAAAACCACGAGTATGTTATGTAATAGTAATATATATATATATATATGGAAAAATATCAAAGTTGAGGTGGTTTGGGTGATTTTGGAACTACTCCTTCTGTTTTAACTGATCCCTATTCGACCCTAACTCTTCAAAATACTATATAAGAGAGGGAGAGGGGTCCATCAAAGGGGACTTGGACTTTGCATTGTTATGATGGTGGAATTGGGACTCTCATCCCTCCTACATTTGCCCTAAATGTTTTAGATCTTGGAGGCTGAGATTCTTGGAGAAGAGAAGCAAGATATCCATATCAAAGGTTTCATGAGGTGCCTTGCATGAGGAGAAGGTATATTTTTTACCTCTTCCACTTGATTAAGAAAGATGCGATGTTCTTCCCTTTCCAAATCATTTTCTAATGGATGTTGTGTCTCTGTTTATGATAAGATGTTAATGCTAATCATATTAGGGTTTCATATTATTTTGATTATCATTGCTTTACATGTGTTCAAATTTGTTTGAGGAAGGTTGAAGCTTGTTTTGTAGGTCTCTTGGATTGAGGACCAAGAGAAGGGATAAAGGAAAGCTTGGATCAACCTTCATTGAATAAGGTATGAACCTTTCTTACCTTTGAAACATTGCTTATATTTTCTTGCATAACTTTATACACCTGCCCTTATACCCCTAGTATGTTGGTGGCCTCTTAACCCCTAGCCATAGGAACACTTTCCTTTACAACATTGGACTCTACATGATGTTGAATCAAATGGTACTTTATGTTGGTGTTCTTGGTTTGATCATGGAATTTGGGGTTCTTGGCCAACTTGATTGCATAAGTGTTGTCGATAAATAAGGGAGTGGAATTTTCTTGCTTCTCTTGCAAATATTCAAGTATCTTACCAAGCCACACAATCTCCTTTGACACTTCTGCAGCTACCACATATTCTACTTCTGTTGTTGAATAAGTTAGAACTGATTGTCTGCAAGATCTTTAGGAAATAGTTGTTGATCCAAGACTCATTGTGTATCTAGAAGTGGAAACTCCTGTATTTTGTTTTCCATTGAAGTCTCAATCAATGTATCCAATGAGTTTGAAGTATTCTATCTTAGTGTACTTGAGTCTAAAATATTGAGTCCCCTTCAAGTACCTTAGAACCCTTTTCACAACAGACCAATGTCCTTCACAACGTTTATGCATGTATCTAGAAAGAATACCAAGTACAAAGAAATATCTGGTTTGGTAGTGGTAAGGTAGATAATGGTTCCTACAAGTTGTCGGCACTTGGTCACATCCTCAAATTCTTCTCCTTCATTTGATGTGAGCTTCAACTTTTGTTCCATTGGAGTTGAAAGAGGGTTTCATTTCTATCATGCAAAATATGTTCAACAATTATCCAACATATTTTTTCTAATATATGAATATGTACTAAGGATGTTGAGTCACTTCAATTCCTAAGTAGTAATAAAGATGTCCCATATCAGTGATTTCGAAACATTTGTTCAAATATTTCTTTATGGATGCTATATAATACTCATTGTTCCCTGTCATCAAAACGTCATTTACATATACCACAAATAATAAAATAGATCTTCCAACTTTCTTCACAAACATAGTTGCATCATCAAGATTATAATGATTGAAATTTAGCTTTAGAAGATTCTCAGTTAGCTTTTCATACCATGCTCTTGGTGCATGTTTTAGGCCATACAAGGATTTGACAAGTTTGTGTACCTCGTTTTCTTGTCCCTTCACAACAAAACCTTCTGGTTGAGACACTAAGACATTTTATTTCAAGTCTCCATTCAAGAAAGTTGTTTTTACATCCATTTGGTGGAATTTCCACCCATTTTGTGTTGTCACAGAGAGCAAAGTGTGGATGGTAGCCCATTTTGTTGTCGGAGAGAATGTTTCTTCATAATAAATTCCTTATTTTTGTGCATATCCTTTTGCCACAAGCCTTGCTTTGTGTTTGTCAAGTGATACATCTTATTTGTATTTGTTCTTGTATACCTACTTGCTACCAATTGGTTTGGTTCCAACTGGAGGATCAACTTCTTCCAAGTTCCATTCTTTATGAGTCCATCATATTCATTTTGCATATCTTCTCTCCATTCAACACATGTAGTAGCTTATATAAAGGAAGTTGGTTCAAAGTTGGCAGATAAATTCAATTCATAATCAAATGAGACATCCATGTCATCACCTGAGTTATCTGCTTAGCCTCCATCATCTTGTCTTGTTGAGTTTCTCGTTCATGTCTTTCTAACTTCATATGGATGGATACTTTCAAGAGACTTTATGGCCCTTTTTGGAATCTTCTTTGATGGTCCAATTTGATCAGATGGAGGTGTTACATTCTCTTCAAGGTTCAATCTTCCAATCCTCTCAATAACATCATTCAGTTCATGTGAAGTGGTGGGAACTTCTTCTTCATGATTTTCTTCATGGGGGGTGTTGGTGCCTCAAAAGTAAATTCCAAAGATTGTTCCTTACCCAAGATCGGGATTCCCCCTTCAAGGTTTGGAATTTCATTACCAAATTCATAATATGTCTTTATATGAGAAAACATATCCAGATAATTAAGTTATCTTCCAATAGACTTGTCGTTTTTATTAGTTTCAAGAAAAATGACATCTCTGGAAACAACAAATTTCTTGTTTACCTCATCATAAAGACAGTATGCATGGGAAGTGTCTAACTACCCCAAGAAAATACATCTTCGACTTCTAGCACCAAGTTTGTTTCTTTGCTCCTTTGGTATCAAGACATAGTAGGTGGAACCAAAAACCCTGAGATGCCTAACCGAAAGAAGCTGGACAAACCACATTTCATGTGGATTTTTGTCTTCAATAGAATGATATGGACTTATATTTCTCAAATATGTTGCACATACAACTACATCACCCCAAAACATCAGTTTCACATTCTTGAAAAACATCATTGATCTTGCCATATTCATTAGTGTTCTATTCATCCTTTTCGCTACACCATTTGGTTGAGTATTATAAGGAACTAAAGTTTGATGCGTAATCCCATGTTTGGAAAGATAATCTTCAAATTCATTATAAGTGTATTCTTTACCATTATCGTAGTGGAATGTACAAATACTTGCTTGTGCTTTATTCTCTATCCATGCATGTGTTGATGTAATTGTAACTTTGGAATGTATTCACTTCTATTTCTTATGTATTGTACCCTGATGTTTATTCCGGCAAGTGTTTGTAATGTAATTGAGTCATGTCTTGCCCCGATGTTCCGATCGGGAGTTTCTATAATGTAAACAAGTCATGTCAAGTCAATGTGGGTAACCCTCCTATTGTTCAAGGGTTAAAGTCCCCACAGTTTTGGGGCCCCAGGGTTGTTAGACTCACCTAGTGAAATCGGCCCTAGTGAGTCATTGTCCAATCGGGAATTAGTATAAATAGAGAGTGTGTCTCTCTATTTATCACACACTCACTCACACTCAGTTGCAACACGTAGCTGAGGGAGAAGAAGGTGTTGGGGCTAGAAAGAAAGAGGCTACTGCTATCAGGAGATCATCTTATTGTTTTTGGGTTTTACTTTTGGTGTTGATTCTATCTCTGAGGAAGTTGCGGGGTTTTCTCCATTTATGGTTTCCCCGAGGAAAAACACTGTGTTCGTTGTCTCTTGTGTTTGATTGTTGTGCTTTTTATTCTCTCAGTTAAAGATCCTAATATAATGCTAGCTTAAATTTTAAAAATCTAACATGGTATTAGAGCTAACCTAAGAAGAAGACACTGTGCAGCTACGGGAAATAGGGCTTCCTACTTTTTGGATCTCTCTCCATAGATTTTTAGAAAAATAAGGTTGGGCTAACTCTCCTCCCTAGGGTGTATCTTTCTATTGAAGCAGAATCTGATTCTGAGCTTTTTCAGTTTTGGACCTGACACTGCTGCCGAAAATTAGGGCTTTCCACAGAAGTGAAATTTTTGAGTGAGCCCAGGCCTGGATTGATCTCCTCCTCAAAATTGAAGTTTAGAGATCAAGATCAAAGCATTTGGTTGGATAGAACTCCAGGAAAGTCAAACCCTAATATGCTCCTACAACAGCACTGCAGAAATTCAGCTCCAAATCCAGATCTGACATCTTGACTTGGTAAGATATAAATATTTTGTATTCCCATTTGAGGTTCTCAGTAAAGATGTCCCATCATACCAAGCTTGATGAAAAGCTTGAGGGAGCTGATAAATTCTGAGCCTGAAAGTATAGGATCTCCCTGGTCCTGGAAGAAAATGAGTTGGACTCCTACATCAATGAGGAGGTTCCAGTTCCAGAGGAAGATGAGGCTAAGGCCTTACCTAAGAAGAAGTTGGTTATGGTAAAGAGGATTATTGTTGATTCAATCAAGGATCACCTCATACCACAGGTGTACTCCCTCAAGACACCTAAAGCTATGTTTTATTCCCTAACCAAACTATTTGAAGGGAAGAACATAAATCGGAAGATGACTCTAAGGAACCAGTTGAAGAATGTAAAGATCCAAAATGAGGAGACCATCGAGTCATACTTCACAAGGGTCTCTTAGATCAAAGAACAACTTGAAGCAGTAGATGAAGAAGTGGAGAATGCAAAAATTGTGATGACAACCTTGAACGGTCTCCCTAGGTCATGGGATTCTTTCATCCAAGGAATCTGTGCTAGGAAGAAGCTAATAAAGTTCAGTAGACTATGGGAAGAATGTTCGCAAGAAGAAGCTCGAATAGCAGCTCGAGAAGAAAAGATGGGAAGTGAAGATCAAGCTCTCACAGTACACTCCAAGAAAGGTAGAAGGGAAAATCATCATCACCAAGGTTAGCATTCTCATCAGAAAGATAATTTTGTAAAAACGGATCCATCCAAACTCAGATTTTATACATGTGATGAAAGAGGACACTTTGCTACAAATTGTCCCATGAATAAGAGTGGATCTAAGAAAAAGAAGAACTCCAAAAGAAGACATCATGCTCACACTGCTGAGGATGTGATCCTCCCAGGAAGAAAGTAAAACCAGAAAGTGAAGACTCTTCAAGTGATGAAGAATATGTTTTGATCTCCGCTCTCATGGGAACTATCACTCATGGAAGCAAAGATTGGATTATTGACAATGGGGCTTCCAAACACATGACAAGATTCAAGGAATATTTTGAGAAACTATCCGAACATAATTCACCCCATAAGGTGAAACTAGGGGATGAGTACCAATATCCCATAAAAGGTAATGGTGAATCCTCCTACAAGATAGACTCTAGAAAGTCTATGAAAATGAAAGATGTCTTGTTTGTACCAAAACTAAAGAAGAATATTCTCTCCATATCGGCACTGGATTTAAAAGGCATGAGGGTTTCATTTGTAGATGGCCAAGTCCTCATGTGGCCAAGAGGAAAGACTATTGACGATGCAATAGTAATTGGAGAACAAGAAGGAGGATTATACAAATTGAAGGGCCATCCAAAACAAGCTTTGGTCCATGACACAGTAGAACCAAATGAACTTTGGCATAGAAGGCTTGCACATGTGCACTACATAGCACTACCACTTGCAAGCAAAGTTGTTGAAGGTCTTCCAGAAATTCAAGCAAAACATGAAGGAGTCTGCAAAGGATGTGCGAAAGGAAAGAACACAACGAAGACATTTCCAAGTAGCGAAAGCAAAGCAAAATGAATCTTGGAAATCATTCACTCCGATGTATGCGGTCCAATGTCATCCAACTCTTTAAGCGAGTATGTATACTATGTTTTTTTTATTGATTATTTTTCTAGGAAGACATGGATATACTTTATGAAGAACAAAGATGAAGTTTTCAGCAAGTTCAAGGAATTCAAAGCCTTGATCGAGAACCACACATAAAAGAAGATCAAGACCTTTCAATTAGATAATGGTGGAGAATTCACATCAAATGAATTCAAATAGTTATGCAAAGATTCAAGGATTAAGAGGGAGTTATCCACTCTATATAATCCACAACGGAATGGGGTTGTAGAAAGGAAGAATAGAACTATCATGGAAGCTGCAAGAGCAATGCTTCATGATCAAGATATTCCCATGCATCTATGGGCGGAAGCTGCCAGAAAAACTGTGTATGTACAGAACCGTACTCCACACAGAGTACTTGAGAACAAGACACCTGAAGAAGTATTTTTCGGCAAGAAGCCAGAAGTCAGCCATCTCAGAATATTCAGCTGTCCAGTGTACACACACATTCCGAAAGAAAAGAGGACAAAGTTAGATCCTTCGGGAAAAAAGGGTATGTTTGTGGGATACTTTGAAAGCTTAAAGGCTTATAGAATATAATTCCCAGGATTCAAGAATATTGACATCAGCAGGGATGTAACATTTGACGAAGACTCAGCTTACAACAAATCCAGAAAGAGACCTGCTGAAGATCTTGAAGAATCAGAAGCACCCAGAATTCATGACACAACCATGAATGAAGAAACTCAAGAAGAAGATCAAGAATTTGAAGAACCTCAAGAACCTGTAGATCCACCTCAGGAGAAGAATCCTCACAAGAGGAAACTTGCATGGGTATGAGAAGCTATCCAAGGTGCAGAAAGATATGGGGCTCCAGAAGAGAATCATAGAGAAAGAAAGAGGACCAGGTCCTGCTCCAGGTATGTAGCCTTATTATGTGATTTCACCGATAAAGAACCTTCTAACTATGAAGAAGCTGCAGAAAGGAAGAATGGAAGGATGCTATGATCTAAGAGTATCAATCGATCATGAAGAATGATGTTTGGGATGTTGTCCCAAGACCAGAGGGGAAGTCTGTTGTAAGTTCCAAATGGATCTACAAGATCAAGCATGCTGCAGATGGAAGCATAGAGAAATATAAAGAAAGATTCGTGGCTCATGGCTTCTCACAGAAAGAAGGAATATATTATGAAGAAACCTTTGCGCCTGTATCCAGGTACACTTCCATCATATAGATTATGATGAAATGGAAGATACACCAAATCGATGTCAAGACTGCTTTCTTGAATGGTGTAGTGGAAGATGAAGTGTATGTAGAGTAGCCACTCGGATTTGAGACACATGATAGGGAGTCTCATGTGTGTAGATTGAAGAGAGCCCTGTACGGTTTGAAACAGGTACCCACGACATGGTATGGCAAAATTGATGGCTTTCTATCCAATTTGGGATTTACCAAAAGTAAAGCAAATTCCAACCTTTGCTACAAGGTTGAAGACCACAACCCAGTGATGCTCCTATTGTATGTAGATGATCTGTTTGTAACAAGTATGGATGGGTTGATTGCTGATACGAAGAGGAATCTTGCTGTCGAGTTCGAAATGAAGGACTTGGGTATGATGCACTATTTTCTAGGCATGGAGGTGTGGCAGAATGCGGATGGAATCTCCCTCGGACAAGGGAAGTATGCAGTAGATATCCTAAAGAGGTTTGGGATGATGGACTGCAAGGCCATGACCACACCTATGGCATCGAACCTGAAGCTATTGAATGATGCTTCATCAGAAGCGGTTGATGCTATGATGTATCATTAGATGATTGGGTCCTTGATGTACCTGACGAACATGAGACCAGATTTTTTCTTTGTTGTGAACACCTTGAGCCAGTTCCTAACAGATCCAAGACATGTTCACTTAATTTCTACAAAGCATATTCTGAGGTACCTAAGGGTTACAGTTGATTATGGGCTCAAGTATGAGGCGAATTAGAAGATTAACCTAGAGGGTTATGTTGATTCAGATTTGGCAGGTAGTGCCATCAATAGGATGAGCACTTTAGGGTGTTGCTTCAGTATGGGATCAGGTGTGATCTCTTGGTTTAGCAGGAAGCAATCATGTGTGGCACTAAGTACAGCTGAAGCAAAGTATGTCATAGCTTGTTCAGCTAGTTGTGAGGCAGTATGGCTGAGGAAGCTACTGTCTAATTTATTTGATCTCCAGTTGGATGCTACTTGTATACATTGCGACAACCAGAGTTGTGTGAAGTTGTTGGAGAACCCGGTGTTCCATGACAAGTCGAAGCATATCGAGATCAAGTATCACTATATCAGGGATATGGTGCAGAGGGGAGCAGTGAAGCTCCATTATGTTGCGACGGACGAACAGATAGCTGATTTGTTGAAAAATCCATTAACTAGAGTGAAGTTTGAGTACTTCAAGGAGAAGCTTAGTGTTCTCCAGATCGAGGTTTCCTCCAAAGGGAAGTGATGAGTCCGTGATCCATTCCGACATGGTGAGAGGATTGGTTCCTTCCATGGTCAGATGTAAGGGCTGAGCCATTCTGTCATGATGAGAGGATTGGTTCCTCGCATGTCAAATGTGAGTGCTTGGCCATTTTGATGTGACTGTAGGATTGGTTCCTACATGATCAGATATAAGCGTTGAATGCCATTCTTGGAATGGAGGCACCTGTTCAGTTACTAGGAAAGCTCAGTCTAGGACTGAGGACCATTCTGATGTGGTTGTAGGATTGGTTCCTACATGATCAAATGTGATTGCAGAGCCATTCTGAGGTGATTGTAGGATTGGTTCCTACAGTGATCAGATATAAGTGCAGAGCCATTCTGAGGCGATTGTAGGATTGGTTCCTACAATGATTAGATATAAGTGTAGATCCATTCTGAAGCGATTGTAGGATTGGTTCCTACAGTGATCAGATGTAAGTGCAGAGCCATTATGAGGTGATTATATGATTGGTTCCTACAATGATCAGATGTAAGTGTAGAGCCCTTTCGGCATGGAGGATTGGTTCCTCACATGGTCAAATGTAAGTGTTGGGCCTTTCTGACATTGGTTCTCAGATGTGAGTGTCGGGCCTTTCTGACAGGGTTGTGGGATGTGTTCCCACATAGTCAAATGTGAGTGTTGGGCATGCCTTTCTAATGTGATTATAGGATTGGTTCCTACATGATCATATATAAGTGTTGGGTGGGCCATTCTGACTTAGGGTCAGATATAAGTGCTAGAAAAGACCTACATGGAGGCTAGGCCTATAACCAGCATGAAAAAGGGCTGGCTCTGTAGAAATTTTTTGTGACGAGAAGAATCAAGAGATAGCACCCATGATGATGATCCAGCAGAGATGTTCCAAAACCAAAGATGATCCAGATTGAGTGATGATCCAGATCCAGATGAAGATGACTTGAAGATGATGAGGACTCAATGATGATCCAGATGATATGGAGAAGAATACTTGTGCTGATAAATTGTGTCAAGAGAATACCTTCCTAGTTAAGAGGGAGTGTTGGTGTAATTGTAAATTCAGAATGTATTCACTTATATCTCTTATGTATTGTACCCCGATGTTTATTCCAGGAAGTGTTTGTAATGTAATTGAGTCATGTCATTCCCCGATGTTCCGATCGGGATTTTCTATAATGTAAACAAGTCATGTCAAGTCAATGTGGGTAACCCTCCTATTATTCAAGGGTTAAAGTCCCTGCAGTTCCGAGGCCCTAGGGTTGTTAGACTCACCTAGTGAAGTCGGCCCTAGTGAGTCATTGTCAAGTTGGGAATTAGTATAAATAGAGAGTGAGTCTCTCTATTTATCACACACTCACTCACACTCAGTTGTACCCCATAGCTGAGGGAAAAGAAGTTGTTGGGGCTAGAAAGAAAGAGGCTTTTGCTGTCGAGAGATCATCTTACTGTTTTTGGGTTTTACTTTTAGTGTTGATTCTATCTATAAGGAAGTTGTGTGGTTTTCTCCATTTATGGTTTCCCCGAGGAAAAACTTTGTGTTCATTGTCTCTTGTTTTTTATTGTTGTGCTTGTTATTCTCTCAGTTAAAGATCCTAATATAATACTAGCTTAAATGTTAAAAATGTAACAGCATGAAAGTTCTTGAATGTTTGGAATTCTTTAGACTTTGTCTTCAATAAATATACCCAACACATTCTTGAATAATCATCAACAAAGGCTAGGAGGTACTTATTACCATTTACAAAATTAATTGGCATGGGGACACATAAGTTAGAATGAATCAGTTCTAATTTTCTACGTGCTCTAGATTTAGACTCTTGAAAAGGTTGTTTAATATGTTTTCCCAGTATCCATGCATCACATTTGTTTCTGTATTTAGGAATAGTAGGAAAATCATATACACCATTCTTTCCGAACAAACGAAGACCGTTATAATTCAAGTTACCAAATCTTGCATGCCTCAGTACACTGTATGACATATTACCTTCTTCAAGATGAGACAGATAGGCAAAGTTTTGAACTGTTATGGAACAAGCCTTCAACTTCAGTAGCTTTCCATATTCATACCTAGTCATGATGACCTTGTTGTCAAAGGACTTCCTTATATCTACAATTCCATCAAACATGTGGATGGAATGGCCTTTATGTTGAATATACACCAAGGACAACAAGCTTCTATGCAACTGTAAGATAGAGAACATTATTTTACACAAAATCAAGGAAAACAGGAAGCTTGATCTTGATTGACCCAATTCCCCTTGGTATGAGGATAGATTTGTTTGCAAATTATACTATTCCATTTTCAATTGTTGATGTAATTGTAACTTCGGAATGTATTCACTTGTATATCTTATGCATTGTACCCCAATTTTTATTACGAGAAGTGTTTGTAATGTAATTGAGTCATGTCATGCCCCGATGTTCCAATCGGGAGTTTCTATAATGTGAACAAGTCATGTCAAGTCATTATGGGAAACCCTCCTATTGATCAAGGGTTAAATTCCCCGTAGTTGTGGGGACCTAGGGTTATTAGACTCTCCTGGAGAAGTCGGCCCTAGTGAGTTATTGTCAAGTGGAGAATTAGTATAAATGGAGAGTGAGCCTCTCTATTTAAAACACACTCACTCACACTCAGTTGTAGTGCATAGCTGAGGGAGAAGAAGTTGTTGGGGATAGAAAGAAAGAGACTACTGCTGTCGGGAGATCATCTTACTATTTTGGGGTTTTACTTTTAGTGCTCATTCTATCTCTGAGGAAGTTGCGGGGTTTTCACCATTTATGGTTTCCCCAAGGAAAAACATTGTGTTTGATTGTTGTGCTTGTTATTCTCTCAGTTAAAGATCCTAATGTAATGCTAGCTTGAATGATAAAAATCTAACATGGTATCAGAGCTAACCTGAGAAGAAGACATTATGCAACTGCAGAAACTAGGGCTTCCTACTTTTTGGATCTCTCTCCACATATTTTCAGCAAAAGAAGGTTGTGATGACTCTCCTCTCTCGGGCGCATCTTTCTGTCTAAGCAGAATCTGATTTTGAGCATTTTTAGTTTTTGACCCGACACTACTATTGGAAATTAGGGATTTCCATAGAAGTGGAATTTTTGAGTGAGCCCAGGCTTGGATTGATCTCCTCCTCAAAATCAAAGTTTAGAGATCAATATCAAAGCATTTGGTTGGACAGAACTCTGGGAAAGTCAAACCCTAATCTGCTCCTGAACTAGCACTGCAAAAATTCTGCTTTAGATCCTGTTCCGACATCTTGACCAGGTAAGATCTAAATCTTTTGTATTTCCATTTGAGGTTCTCAATTAAGATGTCTCACCATACCAATCTTGATGAAAATTTTGAGGGAGCTGATAACTTCTGAGCCTTGAAGTATAGGATGTCCTTGGTCCTGGAAGAAAATGAGTTGGACTCCTACATCAATGAGGAGGTTCCAGTTCCAGAGGGAGATGAGGCTAAGGCCTTACACAAGAAGAAGTTGGTTATTGCTAAGAGGATTATTGCTGATTCAATCAAGGATCAGCTCATACCATAGGTGTCCTCCCTAAAGACACCTAAAGCTATGTTTGATGCCCTAACCAAACTGTTTGAAGGAAAGAACATAAACCGGAAGATGACTTTGAGGAACCAGTTGGAGAATGTGAAGATACAGAATGCGGAGACCATACAGTCATACTTCACAAGGGTCTCCTAGATCAAAGAACAACTTGAAGCAGTGGAGAATGCAGATATTGTAATGACCACCTTGAATGGTCTCCCTAGGACATGGGACTCTTTCATTCAAGGGATCTGTGCCAGAAAGAAGCTATTCAAGTTCAACAGACTCTGGGAAGAATGCTCACAAGAAGAAGCTTGGATAGAAGCTCGAGAAGAAAAGATGGGAAGTGAAGATCAAGCTCTCACAGTTCAATCCAATAAAAACAAAAGGGACCATCATCATCATTCTAAAGGTAAGCATTCTTCCTCCAAGAAAGCTCAACTCATATGTTGTGATGAAATAGTACACTATGCCAGAGATTGTACTAGAAACAAAAGAAACTCCCACAAGAAGAAAAACAACAAGAGAAGACATCATGCTCATGCTGCAAAAGATGATGAACCTTCCACAAAGAGAAACAAGCAAGAAAGTGATGATTCTTCAAGTGATGAAGAATATGTTTTGATTTCCGCTCTCACGGGAAACATCACACATGGAAGAAATGATTGGATTATAGATAGTGGGGATTCCAAACATATGACAGGATTCAAAGTCTCTTTTGTGAGACTATCAGAACATGAATCACCCCCCAAGGTGAAACTTGGAGATGACTACCAGTATCCAATAAAGGTAGTGGGGAATCCTCTTATAAGCTAGACTCTGGAAAGTCTATGAAGATGAAAGATGCATTATTTGTACTAGGACTTAAGAAGAACCTCCTCTCCATATTTGCATTAGATGCAAAATGCATGAGGGTTGCATTTGTAGATGGCCGAGTTCTCATGTGGCCAAAGGGAAATACTTTTGATGATGCAATAGTGATTGGGGAACAAGAGGGAGGCCTATACAAATTGAAGGGCCATCTAGAACAAGCTTTGGTCCATGACACAATAGATCCAAATGAACTTTGGCATAGAAGGTTTGTACATGTGCACTACATAGCACTACCACTTGCAAGCAAAGCTGTTGAAGGTCTTCTAGAAATTTAGGCAAAACATGATGGAGTTTGCAAAGGATGTGTGAAAAGAAAGAACACAAAGAAGACATTTCCAAGTAGCGAGAGAAAGGCAAAAGGAATCTTAGAAATCATTCACTCCGATGTATGCGGTCCAATGTCATCAAGTTCATTAAGCGGGTATGTATACTATGTTCCTTTTATTGATGATTTTTCTAGGAAGACATGTATATACTTCATGAAGAACAAAAATTAAGTATTCAACAAGTTCAAGGAATTCAAAGCCTTGATTGAGAACCAAACTAAAAAGAATCTCAAGACCTTTCGATCAGATAATGGCGGAGAATTCACATCAAATGAATTCAAAGAATTATGCAAAGATTCAGGGATTAAGAGGGAGTTAACCACTCCATATAATCCACAACAGAATGGGGTTGCAGAAAGGAAGAATAGAACGATCATGGAAGCTACAAGGGCTATGCTTCATGATCAAGATCTTCCCATGCATATATGGGCAGAAGCTGCCAGAGCAACGGTGTATGTACAGAACCGTACTCCACACAAAGTACTCGAGAACAAGACACCTGAAGAAGTCTTTTTCGGCAAGAAACTAGAAGTCATCCATCACATAATATTTGGTTGTCCGGTGTACATACACATTCCAAAAGAAAAGAGGACAAAGTTAGATCCTTCAGGAAAGAAGGGTATATTTGTGGGATACTCTGAAATATCGAAGGCCTACAGAATATACTTCCCAGGATTCAAGAAGATCGACATCAACAAGGACGTAACATTTGACGAAGACTCAGCTTACAACAAATCCAAAAAGAGGCCTGCTAAAGAACCTGAAGAAATAGAAGCACCCAGAATTCATGACACAACCATGAACGAAGAAATTCAAGAAGAAGATCGATAATTAGAAGAATCTCAAGAACATGTAGATCCATCTCAGGAGAATAATCCTCACAAGAGGAAACCTGCTTGGGTACGAGAAGCTATCCAAGGTGCAGAAAGATATGGGGCTCCAGAAGAGAATCACAGAGAAAGAAAGAGGACCAGGTCCTGCTCCGGGTGTGTAGCCTTATTATGTGATTTCATTGATAAAGAACCTTCCAACTATGAAGAAGCGACAGAAAGGAAAGAATGGAAGGATGCTATGATCGAAGAGTATCAATTGATCATTAAGAATGATGTTTGGGATGGTGTCCCAAGACCAGAAGGGAAGTCTATTGTAACTTCCAAATGGATCTACAAGATCAAGCATGCTGTAGATGATAGCATAGAAAAATATAAAGCAATATTTGTGGCTCGTGGCTTCTTCCAGAAAGAAGGAATAGATTATGAAGAAACTTTTGCACCTATAGCAATATACACTTCCATCAGATCGGTACTTTCTCTGGCTGCAGTAATGAAATGGAAGATACACCAAATGGATGTCAAGACTGCTTTCTTGAATGATGTAGTGGAAGAGGAAGTGTATGTGGAGCAGCCACTCAGTTTTGAGACAAATTACAGGGAGTCTCATGCATGTAAATTGAAGAAACTCCTATATGGTTTAAAACAGGCACCCAGAACATGGTACGACAGAATTAACAGTTTTCTATCCAGTTTGGGCTTTACCAAGAGTAAAGCAGATTCCAACCTTTACTACAAGGTTGAAGATGGTAACCCGGTGATAATCCTACTGTATGTAGATGATCTATTTGTAATAGGTATGGATGGGTTGATTGCTGATACGAAGAGGAAGCTTGTTGCCGAGTTCGAAATGAAGGACTTAGGTATGATGCACTATTTTCTAGGCATGGAGGTGTGGCAGAATGCAGATGGGATTTTCCTGGGACAAGGTAAGTATACGGTAGAGATCCTCAAGAGGTTTAGGATGATGGATTGCAAGGCCATGACCACACCTATGGAATCAAACCTGAAGCTATTGAGTGATGCTTCATCAGAAGTGGTTGATGCTACAATGTATCGTCATATGATTGGGTCCTTGATGTGCCTGACGAACATGAGACCAAATATTTGCTTTGCTGTGAACACCTTGAGCCAGTTCCTAACAGATCTGAGACATGTTCACTTGATTATTGTGTTGCATATTCTGAGGTACCTAAGGGGTACAGTTGATTATGGGCTCAAGTATGAGGTGAATCAGAAGATTAACCTGGACGGTTATGTTGATTTGGATTGGGCAGGCAGTGCCATCGATAGGAAGAGCACTTCAGGGTGTTGCTTTAGTATGGGATCAAGTGTGATCTCTTGGTTTAGTAGGAAACAATCTTGTGTGGCACTGAGTACAGCTGAAGCAGAGTATGTCGCAGCTTGTTCAGCTAGTTGTGAGGTAGTATGGTTGAGGAAGCTACTGTATGATTTATTTGATCTCCAGTTAGATGCTACTTGTATATATTGAGACAACCAGAGTTGTGTGAAGTTGTCGGAGAACCCGGTGTTCCATGACAAGTCGAAGCATATCGAGATCAAGTATCACTATATCAGGGATATGGTGTAGAGAGGAGCAGTGAAGCTCCAGTATGTTGCGATGAACGGATAGATAGTTGATGTGTTGACTAAGCCATTGGCTAGAGTGAAGTTTGAGTACTTCAGGGAGAAGCTTGATATTCTCCAGATCGAGGTTCCCTCCAAGGGGAAGTGATGAGTCCATGAGCCATTCTGACATGGTGAGAGGATTGGTTCCTTCCATGGTTAGATGTAAGGGCTGAGCCATTATGTCATGGTGAGAGGATTGGTTCCTTCCATGTCAGATATGAGTGCTGAGCCATTCTTATGTGATTGTAGGATTGGTTCCTATATGATCATATATAAGCGTTGATTTCCATTCTCTGAATGGAGGTACCTGGTCAGTTACCAGGAATACTCAGTCTGGGATTGAGGGCCATTCTGATATGACTGTGGGATGTAGTCTCACATTGTCAGATATAAGTGCAAGGCCATTCTGATGTGATTGAGTGATGTGTTCCCACTTGATCAGATATAAGGGTTGATGCCATTCTATGGGAGAATGGAGGCACCTGGTCAGTTACCAGGAACCCTCAGTCTGGGACTAAGAGCCATTCTGACATGGGGGTAGGTTGAGCCCTCCCATGGTTAAATGTAAGGGATGGGCCATTCTGACATGGGGGTAGGCTGGGCCCTCCCATGGTCAGATGTAAGGGTTGGGCCATTCTGACATGGAGTCAGGATGGGCCCTCCCATGGTCAGATGTAAGGGCTGGGCCATTCTGAAATGATGGTGGATGTGTTCCTCTCATGGTCAGATGTGAATTCTGGGCATGTCATTTTGACATGGGGGAAGGTCAGGCCCTCCCATGGTCAGATATAAGTGCTGGACAGGCCTTTCTGACTGGGTCAGATATAAGTGCTGAAGAAGATGAAGACCTACTTGGAGGCGAGGCCTATAACCAACATGAGAAAGGGCTGGCTCTGTAGAACTTCCTGTGACGAGAAGAATCAAGAGATAACACCAGTGATGATAACCCATTGATGATCCAGATCCAGTGATGTTGATCGAGCAGAGATGATTCAGATCGAGTGATGATCCAGATCCAGCAGAGATGATCCAGATCCAGTGATGATCCAGATCCAGTGATGACGATCCAGATCAAGATAAACATGACTTGAAGATGATGAGGACTCGATGATGATCCAGATGATACAGAGAAGAAGACTTGTGCTGATAAATCGTGTCGAGAGAATACCTTCCTAGTTAAGAGGGAGTGTTGATGTAATTGTAACTTTGGAATGTATTCACTTGTATATCTTATGTATTGTACTTTGATGTTTATTCCAGGAAGTTTTTGTAATGTAATTGAGTCATGTCATGTCTCGATGTTCTGATCGAGAGTTTCTATAATGTGAACAAGTCATGTCAAGTCATTATGGGTAACCCTCCCATTGATCAAGGGTTAAAGTCCCCGCAGTTGTGGGGCCCTAGGGTTATTAGACTCTCCTAGAGAAGTCAGCCCTAGTGAGTTATTGTCAAGTCAGGAATTAGTATAAATAGAGAGTGAGCCTCTCTATTTAACACACACTCACTCACACTCATTGTTTCGCATAGCCGAGGGAGAAGAAGTTGTTGGGGCTAGAAAGAAAGAGACTACTACTGTCGGGAGATCATTTTACTGTTTCGGGGTTTTACTTTTGGTGTTGATTCTATCTCTGAGGAAGTTGCGAGGTTTTCTCCATTTATGGTTTCCACGAGGAAAAACATTATGTTCATTGTCTCTCGTGTTTGATTGTTGTGCTTGTTATTCTCTCAGTTAAAGATCCTAATATAATGCTAGCCTGAATGATAAAAATATAACATCTATGTCATTCAGTTCTTCAAGACAGTCTTTTCTAAAATTCATATGAGAAGTTAGACCAATATCAAGCAACCAACAATCTTTGTAAGATGAAATAGAAGTTATTTCATTATTACCAAGATTACAATGTGAAACTATACAATGATCTAAATTAGGGGCTTTACCAGCCTCTTGATTCTTATTTTTGTCTTATTTATTATGATTGTGTCTTCCTTTGATGAACTCCCAAGAAGCTCAACATTGATATGCTTCATGTCCATTCTTTCCATGACACTTTCACTTCATATCTGATTTTTGCTTAAGTTGTTTCTTCCCCCTCTGCCTATGAAATTTCTTCTTCCTCGTCCTCTCTTGCTACTATGTCACATGGAAGGGTCTTGGGATGATTCTATGCTTTCTGAGAAAAGAAAAGGGACTCTCCAGCAGGCTTGCTTGATTTCTTTCCAAATTCTTTCTCTATGTCTGGGATATTTTCCACTAAGGTGTCAAAGGTGAGGTCTTTGAAATTGTCGCTTGCTTGCAGGGACTCAAGGTACTTGGAGTGAGTTGAATATGATGAATTTACAAATGATACAAGTGGAAGGTCAGGTTTCATTCCAGATGATTGGATCTTATCCATGATTTCTCTGATCTCATATGCAACCAACATAGGATCATTTCCTTTTACTTCCAAACTAAACAATTTTAACATTAACTAAATTAGCTCCATCTCGGAAGGTGATTCATACAAATATTTTAATGTCTTTAATGCTTCAAAACAAGATTTTGTAGGAAAAATATGTTGGCTCACCTCTTCACTAACAGTGGTAGTGATCATAGTTAAAGCTTTCTTGTCTTTGGACTTCCAAACAACAAGTTCTTTCTCTGATGTAGGAGGTTTTGGATCAATGGTTATGATTGTATCTGTCTCTATCTTAATAGTCTTTCCTTCACAAATCTCGTCCCATAGGTCATTATATATGAAGGTGGATTTGATATTTCTATACCACTATGGATATGTGTCCTTTCCAGTGAGAACAACACCAACAATAGATGCCAAAGAGTGCATCTTCAATATGGAACCTACAACTTTTAGAATATTTGAAAAGATATGGGATGTAGGATCAATTTCCTGCTCCTTTATGAGTTACAAAATGATCTTGCAGGTTAAAAAAAATTATGCATCCTATCAAAATTAATTATGCAGCTTCTCAAACTACTTTTTCCAAGGAGCTTCTCAAACTACTTATGCAGCCATATCTAATTATCTCTAGATTATTATTACATTCAATATCGTTGTTTCTTATGAGATTTTAAGAATAGATTTATAGTTTGTTCAACAACTACAATATCACCTATTACAAACAAATATTGCAGCGAAATTGGACAGGCCATAGCAGTAGTTTGAAGCATTATACTTCACAATTTATTTGCAGCAAAAAAATTGGTGACACTAGTAGTCTCATACACAAATATAGCTCTTCGGAAAATTCAAAATGCACATATTGCAGCTGAATGGGAGAAGGTCAAACCTCAACAATCCAAATCTTTATCTAGTCAACATGATGAGAAATCTCAGCAATATCCTTTCATTTCGAGTGTGGTCACAACTTCAGTCTTCAAGTGGATGTATCAGTGTTGGCAAAGAGATTAAGTGTGCAAGTTGCGACGAAGATAATAGCGATAAGTGTCAAAGTGGATGGCACAAGAGGAAGTTACCGACAAGTGTGGTCAGTCTGGTCAGAAGTAGTTAGAAGCTTCGTCCAAGTTAGTTATATGTGGACCTTTTTGTAAAGGCGCAAGTGATCCAACCAGTAGTTGGCATGTTTTCAAACTTCTACAAAGTCTAGCACTTCAGTTGCTTCGACTACTCCGACTACCTCGACATGTTTCATCTTCAACATACATCATCTTGACATCCCTTGTTAGCACCGACGGCTATCAAACATTGACAGAAGATCGCCTTCCAATCGTCTGCAATGGTTGAACTTCTAAACCGTTATAACTTATTGTTACTAAATGTAACGGGTAGTCACCCAAGCGTCTCTGCATCCTATATAAACATGTACATTATTGTAACAATCAACCAACCTTCACAGAGGAGCTTGATCTTTTTTACAGCTTAAGTTACATCAGCACTTCCATCAAAGCTATTTAACTTATGTTTGTTCAAACACACTCACAAACTCAGCAACACAAGCAGACACTTCCTTCGAATTCAGAAAAGATGGCCGAAGAAGAAGACAATAGAAATGCAATTGACGAGATAGAACAACTCATAGAAAAAGCACTAGCTCACCAGCGGACTGAAATATTCACCCAGTTCAGCAAGATTATCATGCGATTTGCTTCGAATTCTGGGGAATCCTCGATGCGGCCTCACTTCGATAAAATCAAGCCCTTCAAAGTGCAAATGAATATGGAAATACTGAATCTTGAAGGTGAGATTAACATGTAATCCGTCGACAATTGGGTACAACAACTGGAATCATACTACTATGTGAATCAACTCTCTGAAGCAAAAAATACCACCATTGCATCCTTGAAGATGTCAACCTCCGTACACTATTGGTGGGAAAATTTATAGACAAAGATGGAAAAATAAGGAGACCCCATAGACACAAGTAAAATTTGTCAAATATGTCCGAAAGGAGTTCTACCCACCCAAGTATCTTGAACAACAGTATAAGAAGTGGCGGCAGCTAAGGAAATGGAAAGACCAATCCATATAGAGTTACACCGACGAGTTTTATCGAATCATGGGTAGACTTGGATTCCAAGAAGAAGGTAAATTTCTTATCTTGAAGTACGTCAATGGTTTATCCCTGTACATTCAGCAAGATATGGAGTTTCTAACTGTCAGTACGCTTGTGGATGCATTTCATTACGTCAATAAGATTGAAGCTAAATAAAAAGGAAAAGCACGTTTCACGAACAAGCCAATATGTCAAACATCTAACAAGAAGTCACCAACCGACTTTGATAAGTTTAATAACCCTTCTCATCTTACTCTGCCAAAGCCTAATCATCACAAGAAGAAATTTCAAAAAGACAAGAAGGATCATAGAAAACAAGCTCCTACCGGGAAATGGCATGATTATCACAATTTAGCATGGCATGATACGTCAGAATGCAAATCTTGGAAGACATTTTTGCCAAAAATGTCGACATCCAACTTGTCCTACAGAACCCTGGTAGAATCTGATCTAGATGCATCAAACCTCTTGGATTCGACTTTGACTACTCCGACAGCCTTGACTATCATCTATGAGGAGGAACGAGAATTCCTATCCATACATGGATATGGGTTTAAAAAAATCCATTACATCTTATTATGGACAATGGTAGTTAGAAGAACTTCATTTCTGAAGATCTTGTGAAGAAATTAGGTCTTGTCACCACTCCACATCCTCATCCTTACAATATCGGTTGGATGAAGGATGGGTAGGAACTAAGAATCACACACCAATATAGACTCACCTACTTTATCAAGCCTTTTGAAGATGAAGTACTATGTCACATGGCACGACTTTTCGTAGCTAATGCCTTGTTTGGGAAACCTTACCTATGTGATCAACACGGTACATATCAGTCACGACCTTATAAGTTAATTGTCAAAATTTGGAATCAATGGTACGACATACCAGAGTGACAACCTACATCAATGGTTGCTATGATATTTTCCAAACAAATAAAGAAGCTTATCAAGAATGCTCAAAAGTTCGCATTAATTATGATAAATCCTCAACATTCCAGGAATACTAGAGCAATAAGTCGACTCACCGACCAGTGCATCTCTCGACAACAAGTCCAGTCGTCTAGACCCCATCTCCTCTCCTTGTGGAAGTCCATTCATCTTAGTTCCAAAGAAAGATGGGACTTGGTGCATGTGCATCGATTATTGGGCTCTCAACAAAATTTTAGTAAGGAACAAATACCCTCTTCCAAGGATAGACGAACTCATCGAGAGTTTGAAAGGTGCCAAGTTCTTTACAAAGCTCAACCTCAAATCGGGATATCATCAAATTCCGATTGAGTCCACTGATGTATGGAAAATGGATTTCAAGACCAAGGAAGGATTTTTTGAATGTTTAGTCATGCCTTTTGGCTTAACCAATGCACTTGCAACCTTCATGAGATATATGGATGACCTTCTACGACCTTTTATCAGCAAGTGTGTCATTGTATATCTAGGTGATATCTTTATTTTCAGTCTATCATGGGAAGAACATATAAAACAACTTCGACACTCTCCATCAACATTGACTATGTCTGAACATGGACAAATGCTCATTTGCGATGCCCAACATCAAATATTTGGGGTATGTAATTGATTCTGCAGGAACTCATGTCGACCCATAAAAAGTACAGATCCTCAAAGTTTGGCCCATTCCTCAAAAAATTCATGAGCTAAGAGGTTTTCTTGGTTTAGCGAATTTCTATCGATGGTTCCTACTCAACTTCAGCCATGTTACATGGCCTTTGAATCAGTTGATGAAAGGAAATGGGAAAATTGTATTTAAATGGAAACTGACACAAAAACAAGCTTTTGAACAACTAAAAAACAAGCTTTGTACTGCACCAGTACTTGTGTTACCTGATTTTCATCATCCCTTTGAGATTGAGACAGACGCATCATACCATTCTCTCGGTGCAATGATCACTCATTCAGGTCACCTAGTTGTGTTTCATTCTGATACTTTCAATGACACTGTTAAAAGGTATTCGACGTATGAAAAAGAACTATATGTCATTGTGCAAGCTCTTAAAAAATGGAGACACTACATTCTTAGCAAGGAGACGATCATCCTCACTGGCCATAAACCTTTGCAGTTCACTCCGTCCCAATCAAAATTACAAACAACTCGACAACTCAAGTGGATTAATTACCTACAACAATTTCAATGGCCAAATTAAGTATCGAAAAGGCAAAGCCAATGTTGCAGTCGATTGTCTCAGTCGACCACCCATTACTCTATTTTCTACAGTGATGAGTATGCAAGGTTATGACACCACTACTTGGCCATAGTGGTAGACGATGACCTCTCTGCAATTTATCAACAACTTTGGACCGACACGTTTCCTACTACCGACTACTTTCTTAAAGACACCATTCTATACAAACTTGGACAGATTTGTGTACCAATTAGTGAGCACCGATAGAAGCTCATTTGGGATGTGCACTACAACAAGACTATAGGACATTTTGGAGTCACAAAAACACTTGTTATCCTCCAAAATTATTTTTACTAGCCTTCACTCAAATCTGACATCAACAATTACATTCTAGCGTGCATGTTTTGTGCCATTGCTAAATAGTTGAATCGACGACAAGGACTGTACACACCCCTACCAGTTCCTAGTCGACCATGGTAATCTATTTCTATGGACTACTTGATGAGATATCCTAATACCAAACATCGACATGACACAATCTTAGTAACCTAGTCTACATATTTTCCAAGATGGCTATACTCATACCGTGCAAGAAGACTACGGCAGTATAGCAGACTACAACTCTTCTTCGAACATGTGTGGAAACACTATGGCCTCCCAACGACCATTATTTTTTGACAGAGATTCTATCTTTTTTAGCACCTTTTGGAAAACTCTCTAGAAATAACTCGACACAAGACTTTTTTTGTCGATGGACTTCCATCTATAGACAGACAAACAAATGAAAGTTGTAAATCACTTGGTAGTACAACTACTTTGCATGTACAACCATAAGCATTGTCGAACATGGGATGAAATCCTTCCATACATATAGCACAGCTACAATCGTGCTCGACATAGTTCTACAGGAAAGAATCCATTTGAGATATGTTATGGATTTCAACTCTCAGTGCCTATCGACTTATTTAGTTCCTTGACATAGTCGAATGACATCGACTTCAAAGGACGAGAAGTGGTGAAGGCATTAAAGTCCAAAGATCAAATCTACAAAATCCATAAGAAAGAACATAAAATGTTGCAACAAGCTAATACAAAAGCTAAGGCACGACATGATAAGCATTGTATTCCTCATTCATTCCAAATTGGGGATCAAGCCTGGTTACATCTAAAGAAGGAGCGCTTCACTAGTCCATATAGAAAGATGAAACCCTTGCGATATGGTCCATACATTATCCTTAAATAGATTGGAGAAAACACTTTTTAGCTCGACATTCCTGCATGCCTTGGCCTACATCCAATATTTAATGTAGATCTACTTCGACCATACCATGCACCATTGTTGGAACAAAACGACTTTCATACAGCAGAACCTAAAGACATCCATCCAGATGTTTAGGAACATCTTCCTTGTGGGACGATGCATACGCTATACAAAGAGGAACTCCATTCCCTTGTTTCAAGTGGCTAAAGTTGGACAACTCCCCATGCAAGGTAAAAGCTACTATGCTACTGAAATAGCCAACAAGTTTCCTCACTTGATCGAATACACAATGGAGACCATTGTTTCTTAAGGAAGGAGGAATGATCCAACCAGTAGTTGGCATGTTGTTGAACTTCGAAAAAGTATAGAACTTCGACTGCTTTGACTACTCCAACTACCTTGACAGGTTTCATCTTCGAGATACATCATATTGACATGCCTTGTCGGCACCGACGGTTATCGAACATTGAAAAAATATCTATGCCTTTCAATCGTCTCTGATGGTTGAACTTCTGAACCGTTATAACTTCTTGTAATTGAACGTAATGGGTAGTCACCCAAGCATCTCAACATCCTATATAAACATGTACATTATTATAACAATCAACCAACCTTCATAGAGGAGAAGTAATAATAGAAATTGGTTTGAAATCTTGCATATTGTCTGTGCACATGCTTTTTGTCGATATAGTGTATTTCCTGCTTACTTGTTCTTTTTCTATTCTTCTGCCATAATAGTGCTTGACTCATTCAATTGACTGTTGTCCCCAGCATGCACCTAGGCATGACCTGGATCAGCAAGCCTATAAATAGAAATAGGAATGTAGTCGATGGATTACCCGAATTTGAGATTTCGTGTCTTTATATTTTGTGCTGTGAGATCTCATGGTTTTAAACTATTTTGTAATGTGTGGATGAATGGGTTTTGATCTAAGGATTTCAACTAAGGGATGTATTTGGATCTTCGAAGCTAATATGAGATTAGCATTGATGAAAACTCTGTCTTTGTTTTAACCTATTCTGATGCGATCTATGATGTTCTTCTTGTATGAATGTTGTGATATATCTATGTCTGAATCTATGATGTTCCTAATATTGGATGTTGCGAAGTTTTTATGTGGTTAATGGGTCTGTACATGTTAGCATCTTTATTAAGTCGATTTGAATCATGAAAATTTTCGATGCTAGATCTTGCTGCAGATGATAAATAGCTTGGATAAATGATACGTTAAAACCTCTTAGATCTGTAAATTGCATTGCAACAGAGAGAGATTAAGTGCGCAAGTCCTCTTCCTTTCTGTGGAAACATGGTTCCTACAGCCCTCCCTCAAACATATTGATTGATACTGCATCTTCTTTGCAGGTGTTGCTGGATAGGGTAAAATCTATTCGGGTCAATGTTTAGGGATATTGCGTTGAAGGGTGTCGATAGTGAGTGAACCCCTGTCGACTGAAGTGTGTCAACAAATGGTTTCGTTGTCGGGACCATAGTGTGAGGAAGAATAGGACATGTTGGGCCACCCAGCGAAACTGAAGATCCAGGAATGGTTCGATCTAAAGGCTCAAGAGTTCGCAGCAGAAGAAGCGGAGCTCCAGGCTGACAACAGAAGAGTGGTTGGGAAGACATATCTACTCTGATATTCATGAAACTTTCTTCATTGAGTTCCCAATTATTTTGTATGAGTGGTTGACGCAACTCACTTTCTAGAAAATGAATTTCCAAGGAGGTGAACCTACTTACTGGACTCCTAAATTGATCCAGCAGCTGAAAAGGGTAAACAACAAGGCGTCAAGAGCTGTCGAAGTGTGGCTTGACATAATTTTGGAAGGATATATCACTAATTTTGTTGTCAACACAATCAAATCCTATAGTGACATAGAAAGGGAATTCTTCCAGGGACCAAGAGGGAGGTTTTTGTTGTCTTTGTAATTGTCGATTAAGAAGCTCATCTATGAAAAGGGAATATTGAAAATGAACTCCGACGAGTAAAGCCTTGGTGTGTGGAGGTTATGGGTACCGCAGAGATGAGGGTTAGATGGAATGATACGAGGTAGATGGATGGGAGTTATGATGAGACTGTGAGGGAAGTCGAGGAAGAGTGTGGTATTCTGTGAAGTGGGGTGAGGTTCTGGCATTGAAGATGTGGAGGACTGAGGAGAGTCCTCATGTAGCCGAAACAAGAAACTATGAGAGGATACCACAAGGGACTAAGCGACCCTACAATGATGAAGGAGATGACCAGGCTACGCCCGAGCCTGAGGAAGGACCAACCCAAAGCAACAACATACCTACACCTCCATGCATTGCACCACATTCCGGAAGAAACACCATATCATCACAAGATTGCCTTGTGTGCCACCACATGAGTAATAGTAGAAAATCAAGGGATACTGGAAGAAGATCTAGAATGGTGGGTAACGATGTAAAACTACCTTTGTTTCAGGGGAACGAGACTAAAGATATTGAGTAGTATTGGTTTATCTGCGAAGCAGTATGGACTGTGAAGTAAGTCCAACATGAAGATATTAAGAAAGGACATCTTGGACAACCTTTCGAGGCCAATCATTTGATTGGTACATGAAGTTTGTACAAGTCTCGACGATGTATCAGCAGAAGACACTAGCGTAGATTAGGACCGGGTTAATTGAGGAATTCAGAAAACCCAAATCTGAGTCGCAATACATTACTAAGTTGAAGGAAATCAAACAATATTCGAACGAGATGGTATGGGATTTTGATCAGTGGTTCAAGATGTTGATGGCTAAGGTCAGCTTTAGGATTAGTGACATGAAACACAAATAATGGTTCATCACGACATTGGGGCCACATATCCGAATGCCATTAATGCAATAAAAGATTGTGACACAAACTGAGGCTCTGGAAATTGCGATGAAGATGGAAGATTCACTAGTTGGTGAAATGGGGTTGGGATGAATAAGATCCAATCGCAATTGGAGAATCTTACTATTTAGTTGCAGTATATCAAGAATGGAAAGGACCTCCACAACAAAGTATGGTGCACTCGATGTCGCATAGAAGGACATCATAAGGATCAATGTCCAGAATTCTACAAATACTTACAAGATGGAGCCCCTAATCCATTGAGTCAAGGCAGTCTACCATGGTATCAGATCTGTCAAACTAGAGGACATCAGTCTGAGAAATGTGTATACCTCCAAAATGTTGTGTCAAAACTGACGAACCTGTTTTGCAATTTTTGTCGATCAGTTGGTCATGAAGAGAAGGATTGCAAAGCATACGACTTGCTCCAAGAGAGAACAATGGATACATATTTTATGAAAGGAGAGGAACAATGATCGGCAAAAAGGCCATAGTCGCAACAACAATCGTAGTTCACGCAACAACAACCATAGTTTTCACCACCGCAACCGCAGTACAATCAGATGCAGTATAATCTATAGCAGCCGAAGTATACTCGGTCGCAGTATACTCAACCATAGTATGCCTCGTCACAGCCTAATCAGCAACAATGGTTTAACCAAGCATAGTATCAACTACAAGGAGGATCCACAAAGGCTTTTGTGGAGGCCGCAATGGAGGCTTCGGTCAAGGAGGTGCTATGAGACGAGGTCGCGGACCAATGATGTGTTATAATTGTGGATTTTTGGGGCATTATCAGAGGGATTTCCTGAACCTATAATTGATTTGGATTTATGTGTGAACTAAATGAAAGAACATATACATAATCATAATCACATACATTTTTCAAAGATAACAAAGCTACAGTAAACACATATTCTATTAAATGGTGGAAATAGAAGAGATTGTGATACAATAGCTAGAATGGCAATGGCTATCTTTGAGAAGAGAGGTGACTGCTATGCTCATCCGTGCAAAGATGAATACAAAATGAGGCCAAAGGGGCCTATTTATAGTAAGAATGAGGGAGAGAACCCAAAAAGTCCAAAACATAACCCTAAAAGATGAACTGTCATAAAGTTTGCGCCCCAAGGTGGTAAGTTGAACAGACAACTTCCCAGGGTCATAATTTTTGCATACGATCTCCTATATGGGCGCTCGATAGATCATTGGAAAGATCTATCTGAGATTTACATCCTGTAATAGAAAATATCAAGTCCGGAAAGGACTCATATTTTTCCTACCATTCGATGCCAAAAAAAACGTTGTTTAGGGCCTCAAGCTACGGATGTTTGGGACCGAAAAAACTGTAGAAAAATAACTAAGAAACTGCCACAATGGACAATTGTTTTGAGCTAGTGGAATAGGTGGGTGGCCATCGATCTCCATTTGGATCAACAATCCCAATGTACATATTGCACTACCGCATATCACACTATCGAATACTAACCACAATTGATTACGAAATGGCAAGCCAAGAACCTGCCAAAACCACAGCTGAACCAGAATGCGAACCAACATGCAAACTAGCCTCAAAATGAAAATCAAGGACCAACTGTAGGAAAATTTTTGGTGGAACCCAGGACTCAGCCTGTAGATGTTGGATTCATAACTTGAGGAGGAGCAACAACACGAGATGATGGACCATTCCCATAGATCTAATTGGTGTCTCGAAAGAAGGTATAGTTTGATGTCGACACTGAGAAAGAAACTTTCTTTGACGCAAGAGACATAATCAACAGGGACATGGGTTGAGCTACCTATCTATGAAATGCCACCTAATTTTGATTCAACACTTATACCAGGACCATTGCGAAAGGTTGGTGCATTGCAAAATTTTCTAGAAAGTATCCTGTCATTAGCAAAAGATCCTGATGCATTGGCAGAAATAACAAGTTTGCTATACTGACAAGAGAAAGGGCGACAGGACATGCCATGAATTTGACGTTGCATAAAAATAAAACCGGAAGGTAGATGAGAATGAATGAACAGATAGGTGGCTATGATGTGGATTTAGTCATCTTGGATCTAGAATCAGATGTCAACATCTTGACGAAGCAAACTTGGGAAAGAATGGGGAAACCACAATTGGTTTGGTCCCCTCTACAACTGCGACTGGAAAATCATGCCAGAATATCGCTAATTGGACAAGTACAACACCTACTCGTCGAAGTAGAAGAGTTGAAGACTTATGCAGACTTCGACGTTATTGAAATCATCGATGAAAGTAGCTCATATCCCGTGATGTTAGAGATTGGCTGGGTTAATGAAAATCTGTCGGTTATCAACTTCAAGAAGAGAGTGATGAATTTTGAGAATCACGACATGTAGATCATTGCCCCATTGGATTCGAGTGAAGGCGAAAGATACGTCAACCAGTAAAGGATGAAGTCATGAGAGGATGGGATCATGCATATAATATTTCTAAGGATTACATCCATCCAACCGCAGACAAGGAGCTGGGATGGTGAAGTACTAGCTCTGCATCATCATATTCTAACAATGTGCTAGAGAATTGGTAGAACCAACTACATGAAGTATTAATCTAAAAACGTGGGCGAGTTACTCAGCCGTTGCGTTGGGTCGCAACGAAAGTTATCAAACTACCAACATATGGGGCTACCTAACTTGACTAAGTTTATTGATTAGTTCAAGGACAAAGTATCAGAGCCTCAGCGACTGTTGGTGCTGGAGGAAGCACTAAAAGACACTCCAACGAGATGGTGGGCAACACATAAGAGATCGATCGATGGTTGGATGATATGTCGCAGATTGGTGGAAGTTCTATTTGGGGCAACAGAGCACTACCAAGGAGAGAAGTATGAAGGAAGGCATGATCCCAATGATCATCTAGTTGCATGTCAGACTGGATGGGTATCAAGACCGAAGGACGAATGGGTACATGCTTTTGTCCATACGCTTGACGAAATGTCGCGACAATGGTATGTATCAATGGAACTACGAAGGGAGATTACAACATGGGAAGACTTGATTGTCTGCTTCAGTCACACTTTCATCTTTGAAAATGTTGATCCAGTAATACATAGTGTACTTGAGCACATCCGAAATATCGTCTTGGAAATAGTTCCAGTGGCATTCCCAACAGCATCGCATGAGACGCCAGTAACGCAGTTAATGACAAAATGTTACAAAGTGACAGGAGAACCTGATGACGGGGATGACCCAAGGAACATTAATGTCGCGGAATCAGAAGGAAGTCAGGATATGACAGCACCAGAAATACCAACTGACAAAGTCCAACAACCACTCAATATACGAAAGGTCAATATTGGGACGACAAAGGACCCGAATTTTTCCAACATAGGAGATTATTGCGACAAAGCGACTATGGTGATGATCACTGATATGATACACGAATTCCAGGATTTGTTTTCGACTACATTCTTTGAGATGAAAGGGATTTTAGGATAGTTGGGAAAGATGAAAATTCCCCTAAAGCCAGATGCGAAACCAATAAAGCAACATCCATATCGATTGAACTCGTGATACAAGGAATGTGTCAAAGTTGAGCTCGACAGGATGGTGGATGCTAGAATCATCGAACCCATGGAAGAGTCAGAATGGATCAGTCCAATGGTTTTTCAAGACAAAAAGATAGGGGAAATCCAGATCTGTGTCGACCTCTAGAAGCTAAATGATGCATGTCTTCATGATCTGTTCCCAACACCATTCACTAACGAAGTATTGGAAGGAGTAGTAGGACAAGAGATCTATTCGTTCATAGATGGATTTTCAGGTTACCATCAGATAAAAATTGCGAAGGAAGATCGGCACAAAACCACTTTATGACGGAATGGGGATGTTTTCAATACACAGTGATGTTGTTTGGCCTCAAGAACGCACCTGCAATCTTCTCAAGGATAGTGGACGTTGTGTTTAAATATTTCATTCGAAAAATTCTTTGCATATTAAATGGACTATTGGACCATCTACATGTTGGTAAAATACCACATTGCAAACCTGTGTCTGATGTTGGAAAGATGTCGACAACATCAAAACTCCTGAATTTGAAGAAGTGTATATTTGTGCTCTATTCAGGATTTTGGGGACACATCATCTGCAAGGAAGGTATGTTGGTTGATCCCGCCAAGATAGCGATAATTTTCAATCTACCTCCTCCAATGATAGTAAAACAAATAAGGGAAACGTTGGGTCATACAGGGTATTATTGAAAGTTCATAAGGAGATACAAAAAATTCGAATGGAGTAATGGAGAAATTGTTGAAGAAGGACGCAAAATTCAAATGGATCAATGAGTGTCAACAAAGTATTGATGCTCTAAAGAACAAGATGGTTGCAACGTCGATATTAGTCTTCCTGGATTGGATGAATTGGTTTCACGCCCATGTTGATGCATCATTAGTCACATTAGGAATAATTTTGGCACAAATAGGAGAGGGATCAATTGATCATCCAATTGAATTTGCAAGTCAAAGTTGTCTACTGTGGAAAGGAACTACACAACAATAGAACAAGAAGGATTGGCGATGGTATATGCACTGCAGAAATTCTGCCACTATCTGTTGGGAGGGCACTTCAATATGGTTACCGATCATTCAACGTTGAAATACCTGGTCAACAAGCTTGTGTTTGGGGGGGAAATCTAGCGATGGTTACTACTCTTCCAAGAGTTTGATTTTGATATCATTATGAAGTCGAGACAATTGAATGTCGGACCCGATCATTTGTCAAGGATTGCGACAGGCGAGGAACCATGCAACATCGAAGATGGATTACCTGATGTGCATTTGTGTAAGGTTGGAATGGTAGATTACCATTATAAAGAGATTATCCAATTCTTGTCGACAGGGAAAGCACCAGAAGACTTCACAACTAGCCAAAATAAGTAATTAGTTGTTAGAGTTGTGGATTTCCAGCGAATCGTTGGACAACTCTACAAAATGGGACTAGATTAAATTCTATGTCGATGTGTTTTACCACATGAGCAGGAGAGAATATTAATAGAAGCACATGATGGAATTGTAGGAGGACATTACAGAGGTCGTGCAACTGCCAGGAAGATACTCTGAGCTAGCTTATGGTGGCCAACAATGCACAGTGATGCTGTAGACTATGCAAAAAGTTGCGACATCTGTCAAAGGACGGGGAAGCCATCACGACATGACGAAATGTCATTAATACCTCAAGTGATGTTGTATCCATTTGATAAGTGGGAAGTGGATTTTGTGGGACCCATCAATCCGCTAGGAAAAAGTACAGGTGCACAATACATTATCACTGCGTCAAACTACTTAAATAGATGGGTCGAAGCAGCACCAGTGACGGATTGCACCGCTGCGACAACAACGAGGTTCTTATTCGACAATGTCTTTGCTCAGTTTAGTTGTCCTAAGATATTAATGAACAACCAAGGGAGTCACTTTATCAATTGCATCATTAATGCAATGACGGAGGAATTCAAGGTCCAACACAAGAAGAGCACTCCATATCACCCACAAGCAAATGGAACAGTCGAGGCATCAACAAAGTATTGGAACATGTGTTAACAAAGGTATGTAGCATAAACCGTGACAATTGGGATTTGAAAATTCCTGCAATATTATGGGCATACAGAACTACATGCAAGCGATTGAAGGGAAAAACACCATTCAAGCTAGTCTATGGCCAAGAAGCAGTTATGTTGATGGACTACATTGTTCCCAGCCCATGCATAGCGGAAGCGACAATCATAAGCAATGAAGGAGCAGTTGGAGAACAGTTGATGCAATTGTTACAGCTTGAGGAGGATTGGTTCATTACAGGTTTTCATCAACACGTAGAAAAGGGTCAAAAAAAGGCATGGCAAGATCGTCATGTCAAAGAAAAGTACTTCCAGCACGGAGATATGGTTCTTTAATACGACAACAAGTTTGCAAAGCACCCAGGTAAGCTCCAAATGCATTGGTTAGGACCTTATGGTATTAATTTCATCACCAATGGAGGTGGGGTGCAATTGCAGCAGCTAGATGGCACATTGCTACTGAAGCTAATGAATGGAAGTCGACTAAAACCCTATTGGGATATCCAGGTGCGGCACCATGATTGAAAAGTTGCGCAGTGAAAAAAAATGATGATGAGCAAAAAAAGCTAAGGAGTAGGTAATCGCAGCAAGAAGGGTCAAAAGAGAGGAAAAGATGCACAAATCGTAGTAAGAAGGGAGCTCGGGAACATCTGACAAAGGGAAATGCATTCAAATCAGCCAATAAATGCAATAATTAAACCTGACGGGCAATGGCGTAAGTTGATGAGTCACACATTTATGAGGAAATGGACCATTGGATTTGCAAAATCGGTGACGGATTTGGTCGATTGTTGATGGATTTGGCCACGATGATCAAAATCATTCGCATTAGCGCTCTCAAGGATATAAGAATCGATAGGGGGAGCATCATTTGAACCATTGTAATGATTGAGAGAGCGAGTGCGCATAAAGGCAAGTGTAAGAGACAAATGCAAAAAATGAGAGAGATAGACTAGTAGCGATGGGCCAAATAATTTTGAGTGGTAGTACACAGGGATCACCAGTAGCGAGTGTGTCGATTGTATAAGAGAGACCAGAACTCCAAGAAGTACTAACGAGGCTGCCAAAGAAAAAGAGGGTCGCAAATCGCCCCAAGTCTCCATTGAGAAGTATTAAGTCGACTCGGAGTGTAACCAAAGTGGCATAGGCAAAGGCAGAGGCCGACCCGTCCATGATATGAGGAACGGATTCGATGGCACAAAAAGGGCCGATAGCTGATGACATTCCAGGATATGTACCGCCACAAAAGGCAGGCACACCACTAGTTCAGCTTTCAAAGAATAAATGCTACCACATTAAAATGCCAGTGACACCGAAGCGTGTCGATGTCACCATGAATATTCTACCACATTTGCAGAAGTTGGCGTATAATGACCATGACATTATGGCGTATCTAGAATGCACCGCAGAACCCTTTGAGAAGCAACTGTAGGGTGAAGGAGGTTCAGTCATTAGAGTGTCAACACAATGGGCTTTGGGTTTGCAGCAGTCGGGATTGTTGGCATTACCCATATGCACATTTCAGTCGTTTGATAGAAGTGAATGCATGTGTGAAGCAGCTATTATCGTGCTTCCATGGTGGATACCTTTGGCTAGATACCAAGGTGTCGGTTATGGTCGACCTAATTTCTCAGATCACCAGACTGCTAATGGCAGGGGTAAATCCATCGCAAGGTTTCTGTGGAAAAGATAACGACAAAAGGTTGGTCACAAAGCTCAAAAAGAAGTACGACGTCATTCGGGACAAGCAAGATTATGTCATTAGGACTATCAATGACAAGGTCTCCCGAGTCGCAGCAAAAATATTCCCTATGAAAATTGTGTGGAAGAACAAACCCAATAAATGTCCGTAAGGGGTGATTGCATGTGCAGAGCAGTGTGCAAAAGGGGTTCAAATGAACTAATCCTTGTTCTTGTTGAACCAACTAATGGAAGATGCCATGATGGAACAAGAAGGGAAGAGGCCATTTACTTATTCGTGGCTTTTGATATTGATCGTGCTTGTGGGTTGGATGGAACCCAAGTTCTACCAAGGGATGGAAGTTGAGAAATTCATAACATGCAAGGGAGCGCGGTACCAAAATTTATGGGTGCTTAATGTTAAGGAGCGGAAAATTGATTGTAGTACAATTTTACCAATATTGTGGTGGACTTCAAGACGCAATATGGAAGGTTCCGTGTCTCACCAAGGAGGTCACGACAAAATACATATGGGTGGCATGATTGGCAATGGGGCCACACGCCATACACATTCAGGAGAGGCAGGATGTGGACAACTACTGGCTCACCACAACATACAAGTTGAAAGATGAAGAGTTATATGCTATCATCGACAACTGGTTGGTTGAATGGAAGGTCCCTGTTGATATCGACGAGCTGTCGGAGACCGGGTTACCACTTGTTATTCCAGCTGAATAGGAGAAAGAATAAGTAAAAGCTTCCAAAGAGGAGTCGCAAACAAAATCGTTAGTGACTCCAATAGATTCAGAGTTACAAAGGCAACTGGAAGAAGGAAGGACGAAGAGAAGATTCAAGAAAGGGTAACAAAGCAATGCACCAAAGATGGCAGAGGATCAGGTAAGTTGAATACTGGTCACGATTACCATTGCAACTAGTGAAATCATTGCAGAAGTAAGGCAACACTCGATGAAGATTTTTCAACAAGTCAAGTGATTGTTGCAATCCCTGACAAATGAAATTCTAGAGAAGGTGCCACAGACTGATGTGATGCAAAGAGAAGCAGAGATAAGTATTGGAAAAAGGGTGCGCCTGGTGCATATTCCACCGCACACCCTAGTGACAGGAATCAAAGATGTTGATGCAACCATGCAACAATTCGATGTGATTAGTCTCTATGTCAACAGGCTACTGATGCAGACGTTAGCATGCATGCATCAGGAAACAAGTCAAGAGATCACGGACGGTGAGGAGATTGTGCATGATCAGTTAGTTAAATCATAGGAGCAGATAACACAAGCAAAATAGGAGATAGAATAGATGAAAAAAGAACAGGAAGTAGAGGTGATGGAAAGAACCAAGGCCTTTGACGATAGGGAATGGCTAGAGAGGGCCATCTCAACCACCTGCAAAGAAATTCCCAACATCACTACGGAGATGTTCGCAGAGGCAAAGGTAGTGCAACTAGGCCAAATAGTCGCGGACTTGAAGAAAGAGAACGGGAGTTGCAGGCACACACAATACCAAGTACGCCACCTGAACAAGTAGCAGAGCGCAGAGGCAAGGTTGAGGAAGCGACAACATAGCTAGAAGAGTTGGAGAGAACAACCAAATCCATTGCCAAAGCAACAACGCAATTTTGGATGCGAGTAGTTCAGAATGACCAGTTGCAACAATTAGGTGTGCAACTCAATGAGGCAAAGGCATAGCTGCAAGCGATGTGGGGATCACTAAGAATGATGGCCCCAATTGTGTAAGTAACAAAATCAGTAGAACTGAAAACACTACAACATAGAGTCACCAAGGCGCGAGAACAACATTAGCGCAGGGCGATGCAATTATATTAGTTCCAGGAAGATGCATAGCAATTGGCACTAAAGGCGATGGAAATACTGACAAACACACAGGAGGCACAAACTAAAGTGTCGCAAGTATATGAAGATCACCCTACAGAGAAAGAAGTCAAAGAATGTATGATGTTGAGTACAAAAGTCAAAGAAGAGGTCAAGCAGATGCGAACAAAGCATGACAACTTCAAAGCCAAACTGAATGAACCTACAATATCCAGTTGACGTGGCTCGAGGACGAGCCACAAGGTTGTGTTGGAGTCCTGTTGGCAAGGAGATCAAGTGTGCAACGAAGAAGATAGTGACAAGTGTCAAAGTTGATGGTGTAAGAGGAAGTTACTGACAAGCATGGTCGGTTTGGTCGAAAGTAGTTAGAAGCTTGGTCCAAGTTAGTTATATGTGAACCTTTTTGTAAAGGCGCAAGCTTATAAATAAAATTAGGAATGTAGTCAATAGATTATCCTAGATTTGAGATTTTGTGTCTTTATCTTTTGTACTATGAGATCTGATGGTTGTGAACTGTTTTTTAATCTGCGGATGAATGGGTTTTGGTTTGAGGCTTTTGACGAAGGGATATATTTGGATCTTCGAAGATAATATGAGATGAGCATTGATGAAAAATCTGTCTTTGTTTTAACCTATTCTGATGCGATCTATGATGTTCTTCTTGTCTGAATGTTGCGAAGTCCTTATGTGGTTAATGGGTTCTTACATGTTGACATATTTATTAAGTTGATTTGAATCATGAAATGTTGTGATACTAGATCTTGCTGCAGATGATAAATAGCTTGGATAAATGATATGTTAAAACCTCGTGGATTTGTGAACTGCATTGCGATAGAGAGAGATTAAGTGCACAAGTCCTCTTCCTTTCTACAGAAACGTGGATCCTGCAACCCTCCCTCAAACATCATGGGTGAGACTGCATCTGCTTTGCAGATGTTGTTGGACAGGGTAAAACCTGTTCGGGCCGATGTTTAAGGAGATTGCGTCGAAGGGTGTCGATAGTGAGTGAACCCTTGTCGACTGAAGTGTGTCAACAATGAGTTACAATTCAACGAAAAGAGATCACAACACTTCTTTGCTTCAGGAAGGTGAAGCACTTCACCTAGCATATATTCTTTCTCCAACAAATACAAAGTAGTCATGGATCATCAAATACACAATAATAATTACTTATAAAAAGCACAACAATCATAACTCATACTCTAAGTTCAGACTCATACGACAACCACACCATTCATACAAATGAAAATATTTACAAACATTTTCCAGAAAAACTCCACACACCGGAATTAGGGTAGAAATTAGGTGGTATGTATTTTCCAACAGTCACAACTGGATATGGAAACAATATTTTACCTTCACGCAGTTGGGGAATGGCGTGAACCTTCTATCACCGGTCTTCAATGAGCCCAATGACAAGACTCATCATAGATACAATCTTCAACAATTTCAAATTCTTCCAAATCCTTAGCTCATTCAAGCAGCAAGTATTTGGTTCAACAAGTATCACGCTGTCAGATTGATTCATCTCCATATTACTCAGCCTCGGTCTACCACAACTTCACGCAAATGTAAGGAGGGACAACTCATGACCCTCTAAAATAGTTTACAGACCACAAGAATTTAACTCGATTGTAGGTGGAGGGGGTCTCCTCACTTGCATGCAGCTACAAGGTCCGAAAGAGGATTCTAACAAAAGCTTTGAAAATGTTATTTTGCAGCATGAATGTGCAGGAGATGGAGTCTTAACATCATGGAAATACTCATAGCAGTAGAATGATGGAACAATGAAGATATTCGTAGCCACTTAAACATATTAGGGGTAGGTAAGTCTGAGCACCAATTCAAATGCTCTGGCAAAGAATAGTCGAAAATGTGCAATGAATTGAGGAAATAATTAATAACATATCTTCCAACGAACTAGTTCATAACTTAAACAGAGACCATTCCTCAACGTAGGTCTAGAAATTATAATGCATACAATGAATACACGCATGCTAATAGAAGAGTAGACGAAATAAATCAGAATGGATGCAACAGAGATGGAAGAGCAAATGCCAGGCAAAACATTCAACTTTGAGCAGAGGGAAGACACATTAATGAGCCAACAATTTGGTAGTGGACCGGGCAAGCATACAGGCTACCAAAACTGAAATGCAACGGGATGGAGTTATTGTAAGTATTCGCTCTGATACCATTGTAAGATATAACTCCCGAATTCATTTTATTCTATGGCCAAAGCCTTTATTTATACATAGCATATGATGGTTGCTCTGCATCTTCCAACCAACTTTTTCATCTCCCTATGTGCTTATTCATATTCACAATTTATTTACAATATTTACATATTATGTGGAACCATAATCACAAGGATTAATGTGTGCCATGTGACCATAAGATGTTTCTTTGATAATAATTATAAACACAAGAAATCATGAATACATAGGAGAGTTTGGGAAAGAAATTATGATTTCATACGTGTTTGGGAAAGTGTGATATAAGCACCCACTAGATTAGCAAAGAAAGAAGCAAAAGTACTCGCTAGAGTACCAAACAAAGTCTTAGGGAAAAATAGAAAAATAAAGGAGTAGAAGAAAGATTACTACATTGTAACATTTATATTACATAATGATATAAATTCAAAAGCAAACCTTTGTCATCTAATTGTTTAAGATTCAGTAAAGCTCATTTTTAGTACTCTGATTTAACCAATGCAAGATTTTTTTTGGGTAGTGTCCTGTTAAAATGGCTATTTTCTTGGAAGTTGTTTGGAAGTTGTTTGCAGGTTTTGACGGCAATTGGGAATTTTTTGCATTTGCTCAAGTGCAATTGGCATGAAACTTGAGTTCATTGTTATGATCCAATTCAAGACAGTAATTACAATTGCAATTGGTATGAGAGCAATGCCTAGTGTGCTTTCTGTGACAATGGCCATTGGATCCCACCGTCTATCTCAACAGTTTAGTTGACATTATCACACATGGGTGATTATATGCAATGTTTTGTTTGGCAGACATTTGCAAGAGGCACCATTCCTTGGATATTCTCCCTAATAGTACTTCTCTTTCTAGCATTTGCTGATACAGGGTGCCATCACAAAATTGGATGACATCAAATGAAGAAACGGTTGGAATGGATGTGCTTTGCAGGGACAAAACTGCGATATTAACACTGAATAAGCTTACTATGGACAAGAACCTTATTGAGCTTACTAAGCTTAATTATTTCATGCACAGGTATTTACCAAAGGGTACGTCAAGGATACAGTAGTCCTGGATCTCAATGGTGCAAGATCATCCCGAATAGAACGCCAAGAGTACGCTTTCCATACATCATGTATGCCAAGTTTTGATTTCATAAAACTATTTTGACTTTTTCCATGCCTGGCAGATGACTTGTGTATAGGTCTAGGTTTGGACTGTTTATTTAATTTATAAATTTAACTACCAACCAACACAGTGGAATTCCTTTGAATAAGACAACTCTTTACAAGCAGTATGGACGAATGGACTTGGTGAAAGATAATTGATAAGGTAAGGGTTCTGGCGATTTTTTTTCAGTCTATAAACTATCATTTCAAATATTTAATCAGGTACATAACATCCGATATTTGTTCTTGCATAGATTTATTTATACCATGCGAGCTATCCAAGGAGCGTTGATTGCCTTATCAAGCTTGCAGATTGCCCTTGTTTACGGCCAGCTTCGGGGTATCTTTTCTCGTTATGTCACTGCATGACCAACTCTAAACACATCACAGTTATTTTCATGTGTGTTGTATGAGATATTTGCCATGGTTTCTCATTTGAATCTCCTGAGGCTCTGTTTCAAGTTTTTCAGTCCACTTGGTATGATACCCGTTATAGCTTTGGTTTGACTTGGATTGTTTGAGGATGGTTTTCTGAAGGGAAGGAGCACCAACTTTACAGTTCTCAATGAAATGAATTGGTAGCATATTTTCATTCAGACAGCACTGCCTCAATACGTTTATTAAAATTCAACATTGAACAATAACTACGTTCATTGATGGCTTGAGTTCAAGAACTACGTTCTGTGCTGGTTTGAAGGTTTTATATGTTCATTGAATCCCCTGGAATGATTTGTGGAAAATTCGCAGATCCCATCACCATAGAACTGTCTGTTAGCTGGGGTGCTCTGGCCAAAAAGGATTTGAAAGTTCTTATCTTCACGGATTGGGTACTTCCAAGAAGGCCTTGAAAGGAGGCAGGTTTTAGTGGGGCAACAAAATGACAATAGTATCCCTATGCTACGGTTCCCTGCAGTCTGAAACTAAACTTGCATTAGGTGCCGGCTGGTTTGGGGAAAGGTCCCATAAACTCTACATACAGTTCCATGGGTTGAATTTCTATTGGCGTCCGTATACCTTCCGAAAGGCCCCCTTCTGAAATACCCAGTTTGGCATTTTGGTTAAGAACCCATATCCATAGTAGTTGGTCTGGATGACTCGAGTCTTGAGTTCTCCTATCTGGGCTCAACACTTCCTTCTAGGCTTTGAAAAGCCCTGTCTGCTGGTTGATGGGACATTGTGTTCCAGGCCAGTTATTTTATAGTTGCCTGCTGAACAATATAACACACAGGATGAGCCAGGAACTAGCTCTGCACAGTGGTTAGGTTAGTTTGGGCTTTGCAGTTTGCATATGGAAACAGAGAATGATTTCTGCATGGCGAACAATGGCCAAACAGAGAATGATTTCTGCATGGTGGACAAGGGCTAAATGGAGAATTATTTCTGCATGGCAGACAATGGCTAAGGTAAGGTTTAGTTTAGGTATTACTAAACCTTACTGGAATTCAACATCCCAGCGAGCAGACAGGACACCTGGTCCCATACTTCTTTGAGCAACTTTGTTTGATCCTTTTGGGGAGGGTGGTTTGAAGGGAGCCCTGACTTGCATTGTGACCTGCAATGAGTGAAATCATAAGCAAATATATTATGATGATTGAAAATTTGCAAGCAGTCAGTTTGGATATAAATCTAAATCAAAACTGTGCATCAATGTCACCTCAGAGATTATAGGCTGTATTCTGCATGCTTTTTTCATGCAGTGTGTGTGTGGTTGCACTCATTTGGGGAGCCTGGTACATGATTGCCTAAATTCTGAGGATTGGGGTTTCTCCTTATGGGTTTAAGGAGAATATAAAAGTGGAAGGAAAATAAAAAAAGTGGGGCATTCCTTGCCTGGATTATAGATTAAAGGTAGCCTCATGCGTAATCATTTTTGTCTCTTTTATTGGAATGTGAAACAGTCAAACCTGGCTAAACTCTTGGAAATTGTTTGTTTGCAGTGGCCCTGGAAGCCTTTGTAGCAACAGTGTGATTGGGCATTTGACTCATTCTTCCATCCTCATACCCTCCCATGGTTAGTAAAGTAGGAAAAATATCTTGTATCGTCAGTTATTTTCCTCTTTTATTTATATTTTTCAATAGAAACAAACATTTCTTTGTCTTTACTAATGTAAAGTTACATTCAAACCTTGCCTGTACCTAGTAGACTCTTGCAAGATTTACGGTAGATTGCCCTGTTTTTATGTACTGCTAGAGCTGTATCATCCTTGGAGATCAGAAGGAATATGTTAATTTCTGTGGGTGGGAGTGTTTTATATTACCTTAAAATTTTTCACACAGGATGACTTTGGTGCCTTTTGAGTTTTTTGGACAAAAGTGTGGGGTTGTTTTCTTTGATTAATTGCTATAATATTAAGAACAAAGATTACAAATTGAAGTGTTCAAAAAGCCTTATGCATGGCATGAGTTTGGGATTGTTTTGGCCCATCTCTGCTGAAATTATATTTTATCTCAATTTTGGGTTTGACAATACAAGCAAAAACATCTTGTCAGTACATGACAAACAACAACCTTTGATCGAAAATATAGCCATCCAATTCCAAGTCTCTATTGTGAGGTTAGAATTCAACATACTTTATTGGTTAAATTAATTCTCCTACATGATATGGTCAAGCAAGACTTCAGACATTGCTTTTGGGGATGGATTTATTATTTACTTTTTGATATTGGCCTTTTTTTGTCCTTAATATTCCCATTTTCAATTGGAGCCCATTATTTTAATTCCTCAATCGTAAGTTGTTTCAATGTTTATCTTGTGATTTGGGTTTGCTAATTTGTATGTTTTTTTGTTTTTTGTTTTGGAGCATCTTAACAATATTATTTAATGTAATTAGAAATTGTTATTTGCAGGATAATCAGTCACATAACACTTCATCAAAATCATGGACATGTAAAGAATGATGATTCATGGCATCCTATGAGTATTGGATGTGATTCATTGACATTTCATTTCGTTGACTAATGCAGGTGGTTTGTAATATGTATTCGCCATCAATTATTAGTTTATTTTTCAAGTGCTCCTAACTTCACTTAAACTAGCTCACTGTAATCATTCTAAGTTCACACCAAAGCAGAGGATAGCCCTATGCTGGGAGAATGCTTTGAAGAACCAAATTAAATAGGTTACTTTTGAAAAAGAATTAGATTTTAAGGACTATTAACTATTTTGATTAACAACTGTTTGAGTAATGAAGGCAATCTCTGTTCTAATTACTCAATTTTGATGTCTACTTTCAGATGTCTGAAACAACTAAGAAGTTATGGTTTAACATCCATGGGCCCTCTTCGCTTATCCTTCTACCTGGTCAGTATGTGTTCTCCTTTAGTTTGTCCTAAAATTATTACTATTCAAGGCATTGAATCTTCACATATATTACCTAGACCTGGTTTGGTACATGCAATGGCTATTATTTTCAGTGGAGTAAAAGTCCTGGAAAGAAAGGTTTTCACTTCCATAATAACTACATCTCACTTCTGATTGAGAAAGAAAATGCCATTACATCAACAGCGTGCTGGAATTGAATGGCGGCTCTACTAGCTAAACTTACATTTTTTATGGGTGCTGCTTGGATAATAAAGTTCTATGTTATTCCCTACTACGTGTTACCGGATGAACTAGCAGGGCCAGTGTCCGATGAACAAATGTACAGAAGAGTGACCACTGCCACCCTAGTCACAATTCCTACTGCTTTGGAGTGTCTTGACTCTTAACTTCCAAGGGGAGAGCCCTTTTTGTTATACTGTAAATACTTAGACACCAAAATCTAGCTCTTCTATGCAATTGTGTTAGTGACCAGTGCCTTTAATAGAGACAAACAAGCTAATCATCCATTCATAGGTACGAGGAAAAACATTCGTCAAAAGTAATTTTCTAACCAATTTAATAGAATGATCAGCTCAACAAGAACATTACAACTTGATCATAAAAGGTTCCCTTAATTAGTGTTACTTGTCAATATTGTCTCAAAGTGTGATCAAAGTCTTGAAACCATGTTAAACAGTGAAGAAATCAGATAAGGTAGAGACAGTCCTGTAGCTCCTAGCAGCACTTTAATAATGATAAATCTAACAGTCCTGTAACCTTCAATTTAACAGTTATACAGTCATGTTATATCAGCATTATGTTGCATGACTTGGAAGAAATAGGTAATATCATTCAGTTGCTAGTAGGTCAGACCAGATATATCAGCATTCAAAATAAAAAATTTGGCTCTTAAATGACATTCAATACATTGTCCCATGATCATTTCACAAAAATAGCAGCCTCCTGAAACACATTTACATATATCCTTTACACAGTAACAATAGCTACTTTAACGGTCCTGTTGACGCCTAATTCACACTTTAAGACGCAGGAAAGTCACAACCTGCTATGTGTGTCCTTGGGGGCAAGCGAGAGCTGGGGACCACTGTCACCACAGTCTACAGCTCCTCCGTTTAGGCAAGATCCCAACAGAGCCAAGGGGGGTAGTCCCTATGGGAAAACTAAGTTCCAGATTTATTAATTAATTACAGATTAATTAAAGGGATCTTTTATTATGAATTAAGGCTGGGACTTTAGAATATCCAAAAATGACAAGCAGCATGCAAGTGCACAGAATTCCTTTGATGACAAGCAGACCTTGAGATAAATAAAGACCAGTGCCTATTATAAATGGAGTCTAAAGGTGG